>JAAEEI010000232.1:1383-13705 GCA_012654025.1 Pachypsylla venusta
TTTGACAGTAGTTGATTTTGGTACAGACAACATCATCATCATCAACAACAATAATAACAACAACAACAACAACATCATCATCAACAACAATAATAACAACAACAACATCACCTTCCATGAATTCAGGTGTTAGTCCTGGCTTGGCTGTCAATTCTTTGGACCCCCCCCCCCCCCAAAGAAATNCCCCCCCCCCGTAAAAAATCTTTAGATACGGCCCTATACCTAGCAGAAGAAAAAAAAAAATGTCGTCTGCCAGTTTGAAAAGTAAGCTTTGGCTTTATTATTTAACCATATCCTTTGATATAAAAATGTTTCCCAAAAGGATTGAGTTTTTAGTATCCTTAAAGTTATTCTTTTGCTTCACGAAGCATATTTTTAAAACATTTTATTTCATGAAACCCTAATGTATAGGCATTAAACAGCAAGGTATGTTGTGTTGACAAAGTTCCTACTCACGTGGTTTGTGAAGACGTAAGGGGATCCGTTTTACAAGGAGGGCATTCGAAGAACGAAGTAAGGGAAGGATGGTCTGGCCGAAAATGATATTCTTTGTCCAAACTTAGCGTTTACTAATTCGGCTTTGATACTAATACATTTATCAAGGCCGTACCTAGGGGGGGCGAGGGGTCCAGACCCCCCCCCCCGAAATATCATTATTTTTTTTATGCATGACTTNAAAACAACATCATCATCAACAAAAATATCAACATCATCATCATCAATAACAACAACAACAACAAAAACAACATCACCTTCCATGATCATCATTTTCAGGTGATAGTCCTGTCTTGGCTGTCAATACTTCGACCTTTTTTTGGGGGGTCCCCCACCTAAAAAAAATAATTTGATGCTTATTTAAATTGTATTTTTATTGAAAATTAGAATGGATAGGTTCATAAAATTGGCTGCGCTTGCCCCATGATGGTTATATTAAATGAGGGTGGTCTTCAGTCGTAAAATAAGAACCATATATAAAAAAAGAAGCTTTCGAAATGTGACTGTATAGAATCATGCCACGAGTGAGTTGAAATGACAAAGTTATAAATGGTGAAACTTTGATTAGATTAGGTAAAACATCTGAATACATTAAGCTAATTAATACATTAAAAAAGGAGTTCTTTGGGACTTATACAGGGTGTTCCAAAAGTCCGAGACCGCCTGAATATCTTTTGAACACCTTTACGTGGAGATTTAAAATTTCGCATGGTATTATACCCCAAATTAAACCACCTGCTGGTGTGACCAATTTTTTAGGGGCGGGCCGCATGTGGCCCCCAGGAGGTACAACTTTTGTTTTTTAAATACAAACCCCCATCTTGTGATACATTTTCAGAAAGAGATTTAGAAGTACTTTGCAACAAAATGTACACCCCTAGCGTGTTTGGTTTCAAAATGGCGGCCATTTGAAATTTCCAAGATATAACTTCCAAGAGTGTCTAAAATTAGGCGAATTATGTCTAAAAAACAGGTTCCCCAAGATTGGTGTCCTATGCAATTATTCAATATCCCATTGCAAAAAAATAGCTGGTTTTAGACACTCTTGGGAGTCATATCTTGGAAATTTCAAATGGCCGCCATTTTGAAACGAAACATGATAGACGTGTAAATTTTTTTTGCAAAGTACCTACTTCTAATTCTATTGTCTTTCTGAAAATGATAGATCATCATCAATTTCTAAAGGCAATGCCTTGTTTTAACAGCCATCTCTCTCTGTCGGATGCCAATTCCTTCATATTTTGGTAGGAGTTACAATTCATCAATTCACAGATGTCCTTGACTCGAGTCGAAGTGTCAACTTCCATCCTTCGACTATGACCAGTGTTTGTCCGGGAAAAATCACGAGGGCCCATACCCATGGGGTTTATTATTTTACTGGCTAAAAAAATACCCGCCCAAAAAAATTGAGGGGGGGAATTTTTTCTTGTTACGATTCCAAATCTGGGGCATAATTAGACCCTAATTTGGACATACATACCAAATTTCAAGTCTCTGTCTCTTAACCATTCTCTTTTCAGACAAGATTAATGAAATTGCCAAGGAATCGCCAAGGGTACATTCGATTGCACCCAAAAATTTTGTTGTACAATTAGAACCCAGATGTGACCTATACTTGTATACAAAATTTCATCCAAATCGGTCAACGCTAAGTGGCAAAAGTGCCCATAGCTGATGTGTACGGCGGACAAACGAATTTTTTTTTATTCGATTTTTGGATTCTACGTACCTTGAAACGTAAAATATCAAATTTTGAGGGGGGTATTTTTTTCCTGGTGACGATTCCAAAGGTTCATTATTGAAAATAATAAACCAAAATCGTGTTTTTCATATCTAAAGCCTTTTTTTTTTAATTTGGCTTAACGTCTCTTTAACATCTATTGGTCACTCAAGACGGGGGTTTTACCCTCCATTCGCTGGAAACTTGCAAACCAGCTACCCACATTGACCTCACCCAGCCTGGGTTGGGCCGGAAAAAGCCAACCATACGTGGTGTTCCCAAGCGGTCACCCATCCAAGTACTGACCACGCCCGGACGTTGCTTAACTTCAGTGATCTGACACCCCTAAAGCCTTTGATTTAGCTGTAAACAGTGTCCACAATATTATACCCAAAACTTGATGCCTCGTTCCTACACATTATTTATAATACGACAAGATACATTTATTTAGAAATCCCATAACCAATATATATATAACGTCCCATAATTTGACAGTAGTTGATTTTGGTACAGAAAAGAGGGGAGGGTTTGGGGAAAAAAGGGGGGTAGGTTGGGGATAACTAAATTCAATTTATCATCTTTTTTTTCGAATAATACATAAAATATATTGGAAATAAGGAGCTCCGTCAATCTTGACGTAAACCTGAAGACCAAGAAGTGGGGAGGGAAAAAATTATCAGCAAAAAAACAATGAACAGACTGAGAATGTGGGGGTAACCCATACTACTCCATTTTTACTTTTCTCTGTATAGGGTGTCACAGAAAAATGGGTTCCTTTGGGATACATACAGTGCGTTCATAAAGTTTGTTCTACTCGTAATTTTTAACGGATCAACATAGAAACATGAAATTTTGGTTATGCTCATATCTCAAGGTTCAGTTTTTGGTTTATTATTTTTAATAATGAACCTTTGGAATCGTCACGAAAAAAAAAAAAAAAATACCCCCCCCTTCAAAATTTGATATTCTACGTTTCATGGTACGCAGAATCCAAAAAATCGAATTAAAAACTCTGCCAATGTGACAAATGGGTTTATTATTTTTCTGGCAAAAAAATGGGGGGTACCCCCAAAAAGTTGAGGGGGGATTCCCGTGACGATTCTAAATCTGGGGCTTAGACCCTAAATAGCTACCAAATTTGAAGTCTCTGGCTCTTACCATTCTCTTTTTAGACGGGATTAATGAAAACCGCTTTAAAGCGGTAAAAACCGCCAGCGGCATATTTGATTGAACCCAAAGGTTTCGGAGCTAGCTGAGACCCCAAATATGACATACATACAAATTTCAAATCTCAAAAGGGTGTATTCGATTGCACCCAAAAAATTTCGGGGCACAATTAGAGCCTAGATAGGACCTATATACCAAATTTCATCCAAATCGGTCAACGCTAAGTGGCAAAAGTGTCCATCACGGCGTACGGCGGACAAATTCGATTTTTGGATTCTACGTACCTTGAAACGTATAATATCAAATTTTGAGGGGGGGTGCTTTTTTTCCGTGACGATTCCAAAGGTTCATTATTGAAAATAATAAACAAAAAAAAATCCGTTTGTCCGCCGTACGCCGTGATGGGCACTTTTGCCACTTAGCGTTGACCGATTTGAATGAAATAGATATATAGGTCCCATCTGGGCTCTAACTGTGCCCCAAATACACTCTTGGCGATTTTTGCCGCCTTTTAGACAGCAATACATACATTTCGTATGTATGTATTGCAGCCTAAAAGGAGAATGGTAAGAGTTAGAGATTTGAAATTTTGTATGTATGTCATATTTGGTTCACTTCATTTTTTTCGAACCCAAGTAGGGCCGGAGATATAGGACCGTATAGGTAGATCACAGCCAAGTTAACGTTAACCTGGCAGGTCCACCAAAACGGTCCCGTACCGGCCTAACTGTTCGGGTTCAAATTAAACTAAAAAGGTTCATTTGGGGTCAAATCGAGTTCATTTCATTTTGTGATTCAAAATTCAAAAATGTTTTTGTGATGGCCAGCTACCTCGACATTTTCAAAATGAAAGCACGTGTTCCGTTACCCAAAAACTCGAAATAGCGGCCCTGTTCTTTCTTCATGATTATTCTCGATACTGAACATAAAATTAAGTATTAGCAATGACTAGAAAATCTTAACTTTAAAATGTTATTTTAAAAAGGGACGATAAGCGCAAACAAACTTTTTCCTCACCCATCTTTCCATTTCAAAGTTTAAACTTTCCATTTTAAAGTTTAAACTTTCCATTTCAAAGTTTAAACTTTCCATTTCAAAGTTTAAACTTTCCATTTCAAAGTTTAAACTTTCCATTTCAAAGTTTAAACTTTCCATTTCAAAGATTAAACTTTAAGTAACTTTTATTTTATTTTGTTAAAGAAGATACATAAATAACAGTTAAGTACTAGAGACTCGATAATAGGTGTACCTTTTCATTTTCATGCATAAATCATGGAATGTACGTTGAAATCGAATCTATCGTTGGCATTTTTTTTTTCTTCACTTTCTGGCAGTTTTCACAACCAAATCAAATTCCAAATGAAACGAAAAAAATGCTTTGAAGGGAAAAAAAATGGTCTGACCTTTGCAAGTTTTGATTAAATTTTTTGTAATAACATACCTTTAGATATTTCTTACCCTATTTAACATATAAACTGTCGGTGTGTAGGTATGTGTGTGTCTGCGCATCTAACATGAAACATTTCGACTTACCCCACAGTTGGGGAGAAAGGTACAGTTTGGTACATTTGCACTCCCCAAATGTTATACTCCCCAACTATTTCCACCTTTCTCCCCAACTATTTCTACCTTTCTCCCCAACTATGTCCACTTTTCTCCCCAACTATTTCCACCTTTCTCTCCAACTATTTCCAACTTTATCCCCAACTATTTCTACCTTTCTCCCCAACTATTACTTCCTTTCTCCCCAAATATTTCTACTTTTCTCCCCAACTATTTCTTCCTTTCTCCCCAACTATTTCTACATTTCTCCCCAACAATTTCCATCTTTCTCCCCAACAATTTCTTCCTTTCTCCCCAAATATTTCTACTTTTCTCCCCAACTATTTCTTCCTTTCTCCCCAACTATTACTTCCTTTCTCCCCAAATATTTCTACATTTCTCCCCAACTATTTCTTCCTTTCTCCCCAACTATTTCTTCCTATCTCCCCAACTATTTCTACCTTTCTCCCCAACTATTTCCACCTTTCTCCCCAACTATTTCTTCCTTTCTGCCCAAATATTTCTACCTTTCTCCCCAAATATTTCTTCCTTTCTCCCCAACTATTACTTCCTTTCTCCCCAAATATTTCTACTTTTCTCCCCAACTATTTCTACATTTCTCCACAACAATTTCCATCTTTCTCCCCAACTATTTCTTCCTTTCTCCCCAAATAATTCTACTTTTCTCCCCAACAATTTCTTCCTTTCTCCCCAACTATTTCCACCTTTCTCCCCAACTATTTCTACCTTTCTCCCCAACTATTTCTACCTTTCTCCCCAACTATTTCTTCCTTTCTCCCCAACTATTTCTACCTTTCTCCCCAACTATTTCTTCCTTTCTCCCCAACTATTTCTACCTTTCTCCCCAACTATTTCTACCTTTCTCCCCAACTATTTCCTCCTTTCTCCCCAACTATTTCCACCTTTCTCCCCAACTATTTCTACCTTTCTCCCCAACTGTTTCCACGTTTTTTCATTCTTATCACACTATTTATCATTTCCTTTATTCTCACATTCACCACTTTTCAAAGAGCTTTTCTCTCTCTTTTTTATAGTTGTTTCTTTTATTTCCCCTTTCCTCAATAATTTCTTCAACTAACTGTACATCCTGCTCGTCCCAAGTTCCTATTATCGCTCTTTCATTTCCTCCTTTATTTTCCCCATCTCTCTCTTTTTTCCTTCTCCGCTTATCTTCTATTATCGTCTTCTTTTTTCATTGAAAACGATGTTTATTCATTACTAGTCCACCTCCTTTAGAGTTTCACTAGAAAAAAATTAGGGACAAGATGAAACCAATTGTAAACGTTCATGTGGTGATTAAGAATGACTTTTCTTTCAACTTTGCAACAAAATCGCAAGATATATATTTTTGAAATTGCCAAAAAATTGTTTATACACTAATTCTACGATAACTTGAAAACGATGATATTTTTCGAAAAACATGTTAGGAGCAATTTTGTAGGAAATTAATAGGTGCGTATTTTTTATTCAGAACTTTTTTCCGTATCTCTCATTGTTTAAACAATATGACTCAAGAAAAAAGTTCAATGTAATTTTCACTCGTTTTTCATTAATATTTCAAAATTCGTGAGGTATATCCAGATCATGAAAGAGAACTTTTTTATAGGTATGAAATTTCTGCATGTTTTAAGTATTCAATGTTGATCGTACGATAAATAGTTTAAACAATATGGCGACACGAAGTGAAGAAGTTTGATGAAAAAGTAGATAAGCGTGTGCATGACGAGAAATGTGTACGCTCAATAGAGCGCTCGGAAGAAGAACGCTCAGTGTCACATTGCAATTTGTTATTTTTGGTAAAAAAAAAAAAAAAAAAAAAAAAAATTCCAAAACAAAATTCATTCATGCNAAAAAAACACACACTATCAATAACAATTCGCGATAAACAAAAACAAGAAATCATGTAATTTTCTAATTGCACGGAATAGCCGCACCTCTCATCTGTTCTATTCACTTCAATATATTTGGCCGCGATTACTGGATTCATTCTGAGGGTCTCTCTTATACCCATCCTCCCTTCGGATGAAAATCAATTTTTTCATTTGATTTTTGGATTCTATATAGTTAAGTAAACGAACAAAATGAACATTTGGGGGGGGGGGGGGGGGGGNCATTTGGGGGGGGGGGTGGTAGTGATATTTTGTTTGTGATGGTTTATTCCAAGAGAATAAACAAAAGTTTCATTACTGAAAATAATATTTACCAAATCAAGGTACAACCAAGGCCGCACACAGAGGGGGGTCCATGGGATCCAGACCCCCCCCCGAAATTTCATTATTTTTTATTTTATGCTTGAGTAATATTGTAAAGTGTAACTCATCACAACCAACAACAACAACAAACAAACATCAACAACAACAAAAACAACATCACCTTCCATGATCATAATTTTCAGGTGTTAGTCCTGGCTGTCAATCCTTCGGACCTCCCCGAAAAAAAATCTTAAGTACAGCCCTACAGTTACAGTATGAACCTTTAAAAAGTTTCAGGAAAATCGGTAATAAATTTAATATAAATCTTAAAGAAAAAATAAATAAACCATGAAAAGATTGTTGATAAGGGAATAAAAGAGAATGAACATGAAGGTTTACTATTTACCGGACAGAGCAGGGATTTCTGTTGATTTATTGTTAAATGAGTCATTTATAAAAAGAAATCAGACTTTCGACGGGTTTAGTGAAGTAGCTTAACAGTCGAGAGAACGGGGCCCAAAAGTTAAGAGTGTGAAAGATAACGGGCATAGAAGACAGACCTGTGGTAACGCGAAAGATTTTACTGGACATACTGGGGCGGTTCTAAAATCTTGTAAACTATAAATACTTCTCCCTCTCCTCTTTATTCGAATTGAAACTACTACGAAAGAAGATATTTGATTTGAAACTACAAATATCTATCTATATATATAAAAGTGAATGTCTGTTTGTTTATTTATTTATTTGTTTATTTATTTGTTTGCTCGCATATAACTTACGAACTACAGATCGGAATTGCATGAAACTTGGCACACTTATTTGTTTTTACCCGGGGAAGGTTATAGGCACGGTATAGTCCGGCCATTTTAGTTACGGCCAATTTTGTGACCGATTTTTGTCCGATTTTCCAATTTCTTGCTCAAAATTTTCTGAATTTTGGCCAATATCTTAAGATTTGTCACGACAACATATCAACTCAAAGCGAGAAAGTTTTAGGTAACATCTTTATCCTTCATTTAGGACATATTTTGCAAAATTGTGACTAGCCATTCGAGGGTTACAAGTTCGAATCCGGGATTGGCCACAATAAAATTTTGGCAAACCTCATTGTTTAGCCAAAACGGTAAGAGATATAGAAAAATTGATGGGAATGAACCCCCCACAGAACCATAGCCTGAGACCCCAGAAAAATGATCACAGTTCAAAAAATATGCAACCTTTTTAGAGTTACGGCCGATTTTCCGAATTTTGTATGGGAAATCATAGAATACTATAAGAAACAGTAATAGATATAGAACATTTGATAGGAATGGACCCCTCCCCCCCCAAAAAAAAACAAAGATTGGGAGCCCAGAAAAAATATCAAAATTGAAAGCCCTCCAACCGTTTTCGAGTTACGGCCGATTTTCCAATTTTTGTATGGAAATTAAAATTTTAGTTTGATTTAAATAAAATTATGTACAAAAGCGATTTGTGCAATGCCGATATAATTTAATAGAATTGAGCACCAAGTTTGTTGGGTAGAACGTGTTGGGAGTAGTATTGTTTACTTATTGAGATGCCCTATTAAATTGGTATAAAGGAAGGGCCCCAGTTAATAAAAACCCGATAAATAAACCAAGGTCCGTAGTTTGTTTAGAGTTCTCTCACTATATTTTTGTAAACAAAAATCGACTTTACAACGAGGAATATGTGCACAAGTTCCTCCTTCAAAAATGACTGATAAACGATTATGCAAATTATTTTAAACTATTAATTCAAAATTGAAGGGGCGCGAACATACCCCCAGCTTTGAAGGGTTAACTTCAAAAGAAAAAGAAAATAACTACAAAACAACAATAGCAACAGACCACCGAATCTATTGCGTAGGGAGTGGACATAAGTTGCATACAGCTCGCTTGAACTCTCCACCCGGTGTCCTCACCAAAGCCACCCTGACCACCCCATCCTTACCAGGGAAAACCTTGGTGACAACACCCGTAGGCCAATTCAACGGAGCCACATTATCNCCCCTGGCTTGGCTGTCAATCCTTCGGAACTCCCCGAAAAAAAAATCTTGGGTACAGCCCTGGGTACAACTCTCCAAGATTGTAAAAAAGAAGAAAAAAGAAAAAAGTACACAAAATATGTATGAACCTTTAAAAGTTTTAGGAAAATGTGTAATAAATTTAATATAAATCTTAAAGAAAAAATAAAAACCATGAAAAGATTGTTGATAAGGGAATAAAAAACATAAAAGAGAATGAACAGGAAGGTTTACTATTTACCGGACAGAGCTGGGATTTCTGTTGATTTATTGTTAAATGAGTCATTTATAAAAAGAAATCAGACTTTCGACGGGTTTAATGAAGTAGCGTAACAGTCGAGAGAACGGGGCCCAAAAGTTAAGAGTGTGAAAGATAACGGGTATAGAAGACAGCCCAGAGATAATGCGAAAGATTTTACTGGACATACCATTTTTTTAAAAAAATGGAAGACGGAGCCTTTGATCAATTAATCTAATACCTCTTGATTTTTTGCGCCTTGATTTTTAGGAAAGCGCTATCTGAAATGTTCAGGGGCGGGCTAGAGCTCAAGGGGCCTACCGGCCATATTAAAATTAGGACCCACATTTTTCTTTCATATTTTTGCCCCCCCCCCGATAAGCCGGAGGCCCATCGGGGCCCACATATTATTTCTCACACATATTTTACATGCATTTTCCTTTCATAATAATGCCCCACGATGAACTGGGGGCCCATTGGAGCCCACATATTTTTTCTCACACATATTTTACATGTATTTTTTCCCCCTCCCCCAATGGGCCTCATCGAAGGGGATCCACCGGGTGTTCCGTTGGCCCAGACCGCCCCTGGAAATGTTAATCAATATACTGTGCTCAATTTTTCTTATATCTTTTGAATTGAAATTTTGTACACTGAAGAGAATAATTATAGTTTTTCCTATGAATATTATCAATAGAAACTATTATCAAATTAGTTTTCTTAAGAATACAATTCTGGAAGCATCTTTTTGATAAAAATTTAAGACAAGACAACACACACACACACAAAATACAGTAAATTGCTGGTCTGGATGCAAAAATCTTTCAGGTCGTAATCATAAAATTTAAATGCGAAGGTCATATGACTTGTTTTTATATCAATGACACATTCCTGGAATATTGACTTTGTTCTTATTCCATGAAAAAAATCGCCAAGGGTGTATACGATTGCACCCAAAAGGGCACAATTAGAGCCCAGATGGGACCTATATACCAAATTTCAGCCAAATCGGTCAACGCTAAGTGGCAAAAGTGCCCATCACGGCGTACGGCGGACANTACTTTTTTTTCCCCCGTGACCATTTCAAAGGTTCATTATTGAAAATAATATCCCAAACAATGTCTTGAACATTTCTCCTTCAAGAAAGACAAACAAAAATACGAAACTCGAAAATTGAATTTTATCATATACGCGCTAAGATAATATTTACACATTTTGAACTTTTAATATATTACATTGCAAGAACGTAACTAAACAAGGCCGAAATATTAAAAAACAGCAACAACAAAAACAACAACAACATTAACAACAGCAACAACACCTTCCATGATAATCATTTTCAGGTGTTAGTCCTGGCGTGGCTGTCAATGCTTCGGACCCCCCTCCTCGCCGAAAAAAAATCTTGGATACGGCCCGGTAACTAACCTAGTCAGCACCCGGGGCAACCTCCTATTTTGGTTCCCCCTCCCACTTGGGCTAAGACCAATATTTAACCAATTAAAACTGGAATAACCAAATATACATTAATAACGGGTATGTTATGGTACTGCTAGCTGTTGTATTGGCAATTGAAAAAAAAAAAAAAAAAAAAAANAAAAAAAAAAAAAAAAAAAAAAAAAAAAAAAAAAAAAAAAAATCGAAATGTCACGTTCTTAGCAAAATACAATCACTCAGAACTCCCAAAAGTACAATTTGGGAGCCCCAAACCAGCGATTCCCAACCTGGAGGCAATCGCCCCCCGGGGGGGGCGGTATGAGATTTTGAGGGGGGCGTTAGATAGAAGGGGCGGTGAGGGGGGCGTTAAAGTGAAGGGGGGCGATTAGAATCTCGGGGGCTATAAGTATATTAATTATTTCGGTCAACAGGTAGGTTGTTCATACAATAATACTGTTTGGGTAAAATAAATTAATTATTAATAAGTACCTAGGTACTTTTCAATACCATCATAACAATGAAAACTATTTAGTAAGATCATTTTACGTTTTCCTCCTTGTTAAGAATTTATATTTTACTCATAACTGCGAAAACCAGAACTAGAGAAAAAAAAATTTCCGAACTTAACCGAACACATCCCGAACATGAGTGAAGTGTCAATCCCGTATACAATTCTGTGGAACGTTGTAAAAATATTAGTTCTGACGTTTCCTACCACATACCGGGTAGAAAAAGGGTTTAGTGCCGTGTGTCACTTAAAGACACGGGAAAAAAACAAGCTCGATATCATGAAGAGGGGAGATTTGCAACTATTTTTATCCAATATTAAACCAGGCATTCAAAACTTATGTAAAACTCATCAAGGTCAGGGCAGTCATTAACATAAAAAGTGAAAAATAAACATACAGGGAGCGGAACAAAAAAAGGGAGCGGAAGTTTATATCTTGAGAATAGATTTAAATTTCGAAAACCAAGTGCACTTCGTATTACTTTATTCTAAAGGAGAAACTTTTTCTATTGGTTTTAAATTTAGGACATTTTCAGGGGAGGACCAATGGGGTCAACTTCAAAATCTTAAACCCCTTTTGTAATATATTTTTGAAATGTGAAATATGAAAGTAGTAAGAGATTTATTTGATATCTGGACGCAAAACAGGACCGCAGTTAATCCAAGCTGAAGTTCACCCCCCCCTCCAATTGAAGGTGTCAAATATTTGGAAACCACCAAAAAAAATTTCCATTTCAAATAAAGATATACGTGTTTCCGTTTTTTTCAAAATTCAAATCCGTTCTCAAGATATTGAATTGATCTTCTTTTTTAGACACCCTGCAGTCTAATGTCAAATATTCTTAATATTTGACATTAGATCTCCTATGTTTTCTTTCTCCTTGGAAATTTTTTTTTGGTTAATAAAATTATTAAAATTTCGTTACTAAAGGTGGCAGTAGCGGCCCGTGAATATTTGGCCTGGGGGGGCTACAGTAAA
>JAAEEI010000236.1:0-27691 GCA_012654025.1 Pachypsylla venusta
CACGCTGTATAATATAATTACCTGCACTGTATTTTTCCCTGCTACATGCTATATACTATAATTAACAGTACTGTATTTTTCCCTGCTTTATCCTGTATAATATAATTACCCGCACTGTATTTTTCCTGCTACACCCTAATATAATATAATTACCCGTACTGTATTTTTCCCTGCTACACGCTATATACTATAATTAACCGTACTGTATTTTTCCCTGCTTTATCCTGTATAATATAATTACCCGCACTGTATTTTTCCTGCTACACCCTAATATAATATAATTACCCGTACTGTATTTTTTCCTGCTATATCTTGTATAATATAATTACCCGTACTGTATTTTTCCCTGCTACACTTTGCATTAATATAATTAGCTTTACTGTATTTTTTCCTACTACACCCTGAATAATATAATTAGCCGTACTAATGGTTTAATAACCTTAAACATTACCACACACAATGGATATGTTTAAGCTACATAAATAGTACACAGGGATAGATATATATAGCAGTACCTAGATATGTAAACAATTCCCCCGAATGAAAAAAAGGGAAAAGTGATAATTATTTGGGAGCAAACAAAATATCCCAGGAAGCACTTTTAGCGAAACCCGGGATTTTGAAAAGGAAGAAACAGGAGAAGAGAAATCTCTTCCTTACAATGTTTAGGTTTGTGAATGTATTGGGGAACATTGGGCAAAATGGAAATATTTGGACTAAAGGAAGAAGAAATCTCTTCCTTACAATGTTTAGGTTTGTGAATGTATTGGGGAACATTGGACAAAATGGAACTATTTGGACTAAAGGAAGAAGAAATCTCTTCCTTCAATGTTTAGGTTTGTGAATGTATTGGGGAACATTGGGCAAAATGGAAATATTTGGACTAAAGGAAGATGAAATCTCTTCTTTACAATGTTTAGGTTTGTGAAAGTATTGGGGAACATTGGACAAAATGGAAATATTTGGACTAAAGGAAGAAGAAATCTCTTTTTAAAAATGTTTAGGTCTGTGAATGTATTGGGAAACATTGGGAAAAATGGAACTATTTGGACTAAAGGAAGAAAAAATCTCTTCCTTACAATGTTTAGGTTTGTGAATGTATTGGGGTACATTGGGCAAAATGGAACTATTTGGACTAAAGGAAGAAGAAATCTCTTCCTTACAATGTTTAGGTTTGTGAATGTATTGGGGAACATTGGGCAAAATGGAACTATTTGGACTAAAGGAAGAAGAAATCTCTTCCTTAAAATGTTTAGGTTTATGAATGTATTGGGGAACATTGGGAAACATGGAACTATTTGGACTAAAGGAAGAAGAAATCTCTTTTTAAAAATGTTTAGGTTTGTGAATGTATTGGGGAACATTGGGCAAAATGGAAATATTTGGACTAAAGGAAGGAGAAATCTCTTCTTTACAATTTTTTGGTTTGTGAATGTATTGGGGAACATTGGGAAAAATGGAAATATTTGGACTAAAGGAAGAAGAAATCTCTTTTTAAAATGTTTAGGTTTGTGAATGTATTGGGGAACATTGGGCAAAATGGAACTATTTAGACTGACAAAAGGAAGAAGAAATATCTTTAAAATGTTTAGGTTTGTGAATGTATTGGGGAACATTAGGCAAAATGGAACTATTTGGACTAAAGAAAGAAGAAATCTCTTTTTAAAAATGTTTATTGACAATTTTGACGATTGATGGAATTACTAGCAGGCTCCGACCGCTTAACAAGGACCTTTAGAGGTATGTCCCTTTCGGTGCTGCCGTTGTGCCTACAATCTTTTAAAATACTTTGGTACTGATAGTAAGATAAGAATTTCTTGTTGTTTTTTTGGTCAGACTATCAAATAATCTGACCAAATTTTGAATCAAACTTTCACCTAAAATCTGTTCAATAAAATAGATTTCTTAATTGGTATCCATTTTGTAAGAATGAGCTAAAAATATAAACGCCTTTCCCACCCTGTATTTGAAGAATGTAAGGGAAATCTTATTTAAATTAAATAATGAGATATAGACATCTGGAATGCTCTCCTACAAATGTGTGGGTTTTTTTAAATTTTTATTGTATGTCCAAATATTTGTCCGATTTGAAAAAAAGATATGCAGATAACTAAGTAGTTTGAACAGGCTAGGTTCCCTCTAGACCCAATGTTCTCCTATAAATGTGTTATTTTATTATTATTGTATGTTCAAAGTTTCGTCCGATTTGAAAAAGAAGAGATGACGCAGGTAACTAGGTAGTTTGAACAGGCTAGGTTCGCACTAGACCCAATGTTCTCCTATAAATGTGTTTTTTTTAATTTTTATTGTATGTTCAAATTTTCGTTCTATATAAAAAAAAAAAAAAAATAGATGACGCAGGTATCTGGGTAGTTTGAACAGGCTAGGTTCCTACTAGGCCCAATGCTCTCCTATAAATGTGTGTTTTTTTTATTATTACTTTATGTTCAAATTTTTGTCCGATTTTGAAAAAAGAAGAGATGACGCAGGTAACTGGGTAGTTTGAACAGGCTAGGTCCCCACTAGACCCAATGTTCTCCTACAAATGTGTGTTTTTTTATATTTTTATTGTATGTTCAAATTTTTGTCCGATTTGAAAAAAAGAGATGCAGATAACTGGGTAGTTTGAACAGGCTAGGTTCCCACTAGACCCAATGATCTCCTATAAATGTGTTATTTTATTATTATTTTATGTTCAAAGTTTCGTCCGATTTGAAAAAAAAAAAGAGANGCATGTGGGCACCGTCATGTTTACAATGATTTTAAATAGTTTGGCACCGATAATATGAGGATATCTTTCTTTATATAGGATGTTAATTAATTAATTAATTTTCAGTAAAATAAAGATATAATAATTTTTAAATTCAATTTATTAATTTTTAACCTTATAATTTTAATTGACTAAAAATTTAAGGTTATTAATTACTAATCTTTCACTTGGCTAAAAATTATTTCAGTCAAGTAACTGAAATTAATGGAGTAATTTTTAACCTTTTTTATGGTTTTACATAAATTTAAATTTTTACAATCTTAATAATATTAATAAATATACATTAAAATATCCTATGATTCCTATGCCCCTCCCCGTATCCCCACACGTAAAAAGAGTTTCATACCGATTCATAAGGTAGTTTTTTCGGTTAGCGGGAACAAGAAAAAATACGCTTTGTAATAAGATTTTAGAGGTATTTTATTAACATAATCTGGCAATTTTATAAAATGTTTGGATTCTAAAATGTTGATCGACCCAAGTCAACTTTACAGTTTTTCTTAAATTGTCTGATTTCTGAACGCTCATTTTTTCCGATCTTTGAACGCTCTTTTTGTTCGATTCTTGAACGCTTACTTGTCCGATTCTTGAACGGTCTTTTTGTTTGATTTTTGAACGCTTACTTGTCCGATTCTTGAACACTCATTGTGTCCGATTCTTGATTAATTATAGTAATTATATATAAATTATATAAAAATTAATTATATAATTAATTATAAAAATTAATTATATAAAATTATAAATTAAATTTATAAAACAGGCCTAATGATTGTCTGGTCGCCTGGTGTGAGTTCTTTAGCTTTACCCAGGCACACCACGAATAGGTGAACTCACAATGTACCCCACTCCGCTATAATAATTCATTGCGGACCCCCGCCCCCGCTTTAGTGTCTGAACACGTGCTTGTTGGCTTCCTTCCCTTCTCCGATCGGTAGGGGGTAGATATATTGCCCCGAGCTCATTTTTTATTACTCATTAATTTATTCTCTTCACATAATTATTAAAATAAATATAATCTCCTCATTTAGCCCCAAGCCAACCAATTTTCTCCCACCTCCCCTATGATCAGGGTGTCTACCAAATTCCCTGACTTTTCAAGATGTACTTTTTCAAGATTTTGTCTCCCCCATCTGGCTTCAAAAAGCATACAATATTGGGGCCCAGGGACCCCAAAAACTATACAGCAAATTTCCTTCATACCCTACACATGTATATACCAACATTTTAGAGGAAAACTATAATAAGCGCTGCTGGCGAAATTTTTCAGGAAAAGCATGTTCACGCATAAAATTCGCCATTGAGATAAAAAAAACTTTCGACGTTTTTTCCTAAATTCTCTGACTTTTCCCTGACATTTCCAGTCTCCCAAAATTCCCTGACAATTCCAGGTTTTCCAGGATTTCCAGTCTGGTAGACACCCTGATGATAGATCTTTATACAGACAGTTGATGATATTTATCTTAATTTAGCACCGGGCTCTCTTTTGTCTTTAGTTACACCACGGAGGTGTCAAAATTACTTTTACCTCCCCAATTATATTTTCGGCAGGCCCAAATACATGAAGTTATCTTAGGCCTACGATAGGTACAGCGCGTCATTTCCAACGAAAAAGACCTTAATGAGAATATGTCGTTTCGAAAAAATTATCCTAGGCCTAGGATAGTAGAACGCGTCATTTCCAACGAAAAAGACCTTAATGAGAATATTTCGTTTCGAAAAAAATTATCTTAGGCCCAGGATAGGTAGAACGCGTCACTTCCAACGAAAAAGACCTTAATGAGAATATGTCGTTTCGAAAAAATTATCTTAGGCCTAGGATAGGTAGAACGCATCATTTCCAACGAAAAAGACCTTAATGAGAATATTTCGTTTCGAAAAAAATTATCTTAGGCCTAGGATAGGTACAACGCGTCATTTCCAACGAAAAAGACCTTAATGAGAATATGTCGTTTCGAAAAAATTATCTTAGGCCTAGGATAGGTAGAACGCGTCATTTCCAACGAAAAAGACCTTAATGAGAATATGTCGTTTCGAAAAAAATTATCTTAGGCCTAGGATAGGTACAACGCGTCATTTCCAACGAAAAAGACCTTAATGAGAATATGTCATTTCGAAAAAAATATCTTAGGCCTAGGATAGGTAGAACGCGTCATTTCCAACGAAAAAGACCTTAATGAGAATATGTCGTTTCGAAAAAATCAATTTGAAATATTTACCACATAATAATAGCACCCAATAAACTGCCGGCGAAGCGGTACTCTTCAGTCCTATTCGGGCAGTATAAATAAGGGACTAATATTTAATAATTATCTCCCTTTCTTCCCTAATTTTCTCCGGTTTTAGATCTTTGTTTAAAGATAGTAGCAGGGTGTCTACCAAATCGTCAAAGTGAAATTCCCTGACTTTTCCAGTTTTTTCAGTCTACTTTTCCAAATTTTCCAGTGTACTTTTTCAAGATTATGTCTCCCCCATCTGACTTCAAAAAACACAATATTGGGGCCCAGGGACCCCAAAAACTATACAGCAAATTTCCTTCATATCCTGAACATGTATACCAAAATTTTAGAGAAAAACGATAATAAGCACCGCAGGCGAAATTTTTCAGGAAAAACATGTTCACGCATAAAATTGGCCATTGAGATTAAAAAAAAATTTGAAAAATTCCCTGACTTTTGGCGTTTTTTCCTAAATTCCCTGACTTTTCCCTGGCATTTCCAGTCTCCTAAAATTTCCTGACAATTCCAGGTTTTCCAGGATTTCCAATCTGGTAGACACTATGAGTAGGTAGACGGTATTTATTGTGCCCCAAACTCTGTTCTATGTATACATTTATTCCCTCCACATATTAGAATTTATTCAACCTCACCACTTTTACCTTAACCTCCCTAACCTCCCCATTATGCCCAAACCCTCATTTTCCCCTACTTTCCTCCAGTTTTAGATTATTGTTTAAATATATTTAATTGTTTTCATTTTGCTTCGAGTTCTGTTCTATGTATACATTAATTCCCTCCACATATTAGAATTTATTCAACCTCACCACTTTTACCTTAACCTCCCCATTATGCCCAAACCCTCATTTTCCCCTACTTTCCTCCAGTTTTAGATTATTGTTTAAAAATATTTAATTGTTTTCATTTTGCTTCGAGTTCTGTTCTATGTATACATTTATTCCCTCCACATATTAGAATTTATTCAACCTCACCACTTTTTAAATATATTTAATTGTTTTCATTTTGCTTCGAGTTCTGTACTATCTACTCATTTATTCTCGCCACATATTAGAATTCAATTTTAACCTCCCTTAACCTCCTCACTTTCTCCTTTCCCAACCTCCACACTTTTCTCCCCATTTCCCTTGGGATAATAATAAATAGCAGGGTTTTGAATCTTTGTCGCAAAAAACTAGCACACAAAATTTTTTTATGTGTTATTGAATTTTCAATAAAATTTTTGTGGCATTAAATGATGTAAACCCTTCTCTCGAACCAACTTCCCGTGAACTTCATGTGCGGATATAGCCCTCTTGTTTTGTGTGTGTGGGGGGGGGGGGCACAATCGCACAATATACCTAATAGAAAATTTGGAGGGGGAGGGACTCGTAACCTAGAGACCGGGGGTTCGAGTCCTGGGCAGTACTTTTTAATGCAATGTTTATCGAGGGTACGATACCTAATTTGTTAAAAGCTGTAGAGCTTACCACAAATACCTTGACGAAATAAAAGTGCCATGACGGATGACAGAATTTTTGACGATTTTTTATTTACGTATTTCTATTTAGTCTCATGAATGGAAATTATTTTCCATTCATGAGGGCCCATGCCCCCCCCCCTCTCTCAATGTGATAAAAGACACAGCGTATAACCATTCATTTGATTTTTTTAAAAAAATAACGTGATTAGGTATAATGAAATTGTAGGAACACCGCCCGCTTAAAAGAACGAGGGGGGCACGTCCCCCCGGGCCCTCCCCTATATCCGCGTATGGTGAACTTAAGCAACATCCAACGAGGATTTAATTGGTGGGTAATCATCACGTTGGTTCGCGCCTCGAAAAGATATTGGGATAAAAGAGCAGCCTCATATAGACTTGAGAAATGGTACAGTTAAAGAAGAAGATTAGCAAGCGTCAATCGAAAATTTCGGGGCACAATTAGACCCCAAACGGAATCTACATACCAAATTTCATGCAAATCGGTCAACGCTAAGTAGCAAAAGTGCCCATCACGGCGTACGGTGGAAAAACGAATTTTTATTCGATTTTTGGATTCTACGTACCTTGAAACGTAAAATATCAAAGTTTGAGGGGAGGGGGTATTTTTTTTTCGTGACGATTCCAAAGGTTCATTATTGAAAATAATAAACCAAAATCAGCCAGCGTCTATGGCACGTTGAATACACCAGTTACACGTTAGATCACTGAAGTTAAGCAACGTTCAGCGAGGTTGTACCATGTGGGAGTCCACGTGGGTTCGTGCCCTCGTGATGCTGGGTTTTTTCCGGCCCAACCGAGGGTGGGTGAGGTCAATGTGGGTAGTTGGTTTGCAAGTTTTCAGCGAATGGAGGGTAAAACCCCCCGTCTTGAATGACAATAGATGTTAAAGAGACTTTAAGCCAAACTAAACGGAATCTACGTACGAAATTTCGTCCAAATCGGTCAACGCTAAGTGGTAAAAGTGCTCATCACTGCGTACGGCGGACAAACGAATTTTTGTTTATAACCATTTTTTGATTGTGATTTTTCTTCGTGACGATTCCAAAAGTTCATTATTGGACATAATTAGAGATTATGATCCCGAAGTTTCGGGACTGGAACGATCACAATCCCGGGATCCCGGGACTGGTCCCGGGATTAGAAAATAAATTGAGAACCTTCCAAAAATCAAGTAGAAGTAGGTAGTTACTATAATAAGTAGATAAAATAAAAAATCAAGTTTATAACTTGAGAGATGTGTGTGGAGTCCTTTTGTGGATCAACCAACAGTTTTCAGAATAGCATCACATTTTTTACACTTTGCATTTTTACCGTCTTTGGACACTAAAAAATGACTCCAAACGNATAAGAAGATCTAACACATTGAATTTAAAACCGATTTTGATAGTAAGAGGACTTGGCCGTATTTTATTTGGATCTCACTACTTTAATGGGCCGACATTTTTTGGATTGGGACTTGGCCTTATTTTTCACATTTATGTTTTTTGTGGTATAAAAATATACTGAAACAAGTGAAATACCGACTGCTTTGTTTTTACCAAAAGGCTAGGTACCTATTTTTGGATAATTTGCATGAGTCATACAAACAACACATCGGTCATCCGTTCATTCGGTCTACACATAGAAGAAAAGGATTTAAAAAGGTCTTGCATTTTTTTTATTGCATGGCAGATGGCAGCACATCGACTTTCATGTAACGTTCAAGGTTGATGTATTGGGAGTATTGGGGCCTCATTTTCAAATTCAATAAAAAAGTAGGTTTTTTTTTGTTTTTATTATATCACTGTCAATGCCGAAAATCACAGAATTCGATGGTGAATCCCGGTATCAAAATTTCAGTCATTTTTGGGCAGGATCCCGGGATCGTAATCTCTAATCATCACCTCTTATCGCATATCAACCAAAATCATTAGCGACAGTCATCATTCAATATTTCGCTATGAAAAACACAAAGTGTAATAAAAAAAACACAAAATAATAAAACGGTCGTTATGTGCGAACGCCAAACAAATAAAAATATCATAAATAATATTGAAAAATATTAAAAACAAAAGAATAACAGAGTGAGAAATTTGAATGGAAACAGCCGTAAATTTCCTAATTGTAATGATCGGGTTATTTGTGGTGGCGCCATGTTTAGGTAACGACCTGGTGGTAGTTGTGGAAAATTTCAGTCATTTTTGGGTAGGATCCCGGGATCGTAATCTCTAATCATCAACCCTTATCGCATATCAACCAAAATCATTAGCGACAGTCATCATTCAATATTTTGCTATGAAAAACACAAAGTGTAATAAAAAAAACACAAAATAATAAAACGATCGTTATGTGCGAATGCCAAACAAATAAAAATATCATAAATAATATTGAAAAATATTAAAAAAATTGTAATGATCGGGTTATTTGTGGTGGCGCCATGTTTGGGTAACGACCTGGTGGTAGTTGTAGAAAACAGATTCAATTGTTCGGAATTAAAAATGATCAAGTCCGAAAGTCAATTTTTAAACATGCCGACTTCGTCAGTACAAATTACAGGTAAGAAATTATTGTTGATTTCTTTTTGTATGTATCTGAGCGCACGGCAGTGCGCCAGGCCAAGTTCCGGAAAGCACCAAGCAGGAAATAATTTATATTTGAACTCTTTCACTGCCGGTGCTCCAAAACGGTTCCGCTTTAGGGAAGGAGATGCTCGAAAACTAGTTTAAACTGATAGGGCGCTGAAATCTTGCATGAAGATAGAGAAACTTAAATTCAATTAAACCCGCAAATGTCAAAATTGAAATTCGTTAACTCTAGTGCTATAACTTCAGGAAAGAAGATGGACTATAAATATTGCTGTTTTTTTTTTGCTTTGTAGTGCATATTACTTTATTAATACATTAGTGTTAGATCTTATTGGTCATTTGGGTCCGGTTTGCACAGAAATTTCCTGGTTTCCGATATGTTGTGTAATCGAAAAGAAGAAGAAGAAATAAAGAAAAAAACGGCCAAAAAATCAGTTACATATAGTAATCTTTACAAAAAGTATTGATATCTCACAAAAAAATTATCATTGAAAAAAGGCCAAGTTCCACCCACTCTTCCAAAAAAAATTCCGCTTATGAAAGTAGTGATATCTATAAAAAAACTATTTTTTTTTGGATATTATGTTTCATTTAATTAAGTTTCACCCCCTAAGGTTTGGAATCCTCATGGCCTTTTTGTGTATTGGGGTTAAGCTTATTTCTCCAGCTAAGGTTCAACTGCTCAGACAGTTATCCAAATACAAAACTTTTTTTCAGAAAAGAGTATTATATTTCATTTTAAACGGCTGTAACTCAAAAACAGTTATTAACAAAAAAAATTTGCTAAAATGACACATGAGTTTATTATTTTACTGGCTTAAAAAATCCTCCCCGCCCCAAAGTTCTGGGCCATAATTAGACGCTAGATTTGACATACATAACAAATTTCAAGTCTCTGGCTCTTACCATTCTCTTTTTAGACAGGATCAATGAAAAGCACTAAAAAGCGGTAAAAATCGCCAGCGGTAAATTTGATTGAACCCAAAAGTTTTTAAGCTTACTGAGATCCCGAATGTGACATACATAAGTGAAAACCGCTAAAAAGCGGCAAAAACCGCTAACGGTATGTTTGAATGCACATAAAAGTTTTGGGGCACAATGAGACCTCAAACGGAACCTACATACAAAATTTCATCCAAATCGGTCAACGCTAAGTGGCAAAAGTACCCAAGCTGGCTTGCTCCACTTGGTGGCTACATTTGGAAGAAGATCGTTCTATCTTATTAAAACAGCCTTCATTTTTTATAAAGATGACGTTAGAGTGTAATTAAAAATAAAATATAATCCTTTAGAAAATGGCAAGCTTTTGTAAAAAAAAAAAAAAAAAAAAAAAAAAAAAAAAAAAAAAAAAGTCCATTCCCTAGGGAATATTATAAAAAATTATAAACCTTTTAAATTTAAATATTTTTTAATTTAGAAATGGTATTTAGGATGTTTGCAGTCATTATGAAATATAATTTAGAGATGGTATTTAGGATAAATATAATTTGGAGATGGTATTTAAGATGTTTGTAGTCATTATGAAATATAATTTAGAGATGGTATTTAGGATGTTTGCAGTCATTATGAAATATAATTTAGAGATGGTATTTAGGATGTTTGTAGTCATTATGAAATATAATTTAGAGATGGTATTTAGGATGTTTGTAGTCATTATGAAATATAAATTTCAATAAAATATTGTGTATCAACTACAAATAGTAAGGCGAGTCACGAGCGCTTTCGTCTGTTACGACATTCTCAAGTATACTACAATATTTTATTGAAATTTATAAATATTTTTTAATGAGGAGAATTTACAATGTGCTGGCAAGTAATGATAATATTGTTAGAGGGAAGCTTGGTTCCCTCTGCCAAACCTAATAAACCAAAGCAAAAATTGATCCCAAGTATCAGTAAAGCAGAGACAATCAGTCTCTGCTGAACTAACCTAGGGAAGTACTGTACGACGTCATCTCGAACATGGCAAGGAACATAAACAAGAGAAATCATATTGTCGGCCCCCAAGATAGTTGATTCTTCGTACCGGGGCTACCCGTGCCCTCAGGCACGGCCAAAGACCATCAACACCGTTCCGACGACAACTCACTGTGTTTTTCTCCGTTGGACCCAGCCGTGCTGCTCCAGATACTTCCTCAAAGAGTTGATATATAAATCCTTGCTAAACCCTGAAGTATCTGATCGTTGTTGTCTATGTATGCTGTCTGCTCATGATGTAAATCATAAGCAGCCAGCAACTATCCATCAAACCCAACTAATCTAGAGCCGTCAGCATTATGGACAGATGTTGGAGAGGCCGCCTTTCTTTGCCTGGAGACACAGTGAGAGAACGTTAACAACAACAACAATCATATTGTCAGAGATGAAGGTCGACTGCAGTATAAAGCCCTAGGAGATTTCCTAAGGGATAAGATCAGTTTTAGAGATAGGAAGTAAGCCAACGATCATACCACGTTGAATACACCAGTCCAGGAGGTTTTACCAAGTGAGGTTTGCGCCCTCTTGATGCTGGCTTTTTTTTGGGTCCCACCCAGGTTGAGTGGGGTCATATGGAGAACTGGGACGATCGCCCAATTCGCCACCCTTGGATCCGCCCCTGATGGTATGTACTTCTTCGTTCCAAGTTTATCAAGTTCGGCGTCTTTATGGATAGTATGGTTAGGTTACGTACATACGGCCATGCCTCGCTGACAAGAATACTGTTCATAATCTAAAGTTGGTAAATCTAATCTAAAGTTGGGAAAAAAATATAACATTGATCCATAACCAATAACTAAATCAATTCTAAATTGTGAAAGGAATATTTTGAAACGAACCTCAGTTTTGTACTTCAAAATCGATAGAAATACCTATCAAAATGTTCTTTAATTTAAATCTTTGAATAATCATAAGTGTTGAAAAAATGTATACTTTTTAAAATAAAATAAAACGAAACACTATTTATAATTATTTATAAAGAAACTGAAGAAGGTTGATGAAACTCCATCTTTCGACTCGACTAGACTGATGATGAATCGAAATGATTCGAAACTAGTTTCTTTATAAATAATTGTAAATACTGTTTTTGTTAAGTGTTTGGTTTTTATTTTATTTTAAAGTAAATGCAGAACTTCTTTGTGGTAAGGCACAAAGGACTTTTTCACAATTTTTGTGGGTATCACAGCATTACTAAGAACCTCATGTACTAATAATCTCTTCGATTTACTACCAAATCTTTTTACTCGGGTAATGCCGTCACTGGTCACATTCAAGTAGCTACTCAATCGTCCTCACGAGGATCAGTGTATACCGAAATCGATGATTTTAACGGCACTAACGAAACTTGTTCGAATGTGCTACTCAAAAAATAGGAATTCCCATATGACCCGGCTGGCGTTAAGTTGGCCGGATCGCAGAAAATTTTGAATATCTCCGGAACGGGAAGAGCACTATAATTTTTACGGCACAAACCAGCACTAACGATAGAGCTCACAAAAACATGGAAATTCCGACATGACCCGGCCATCTTAACGTACCCAATCACAAGTACAAAGTCAAAAATATTCCGACACCGTCGCAGATTCCCTCAATTGCGATGCCAGTGTAATACCCACTACTAGACTAGGAGGACTGCTATTTTAAAGTAAATATGTTACATAATACCTACCTATATTTTGGTTTATTATTTTCAATAATGAACCTTTGGAATCGTCACGAAAAAAAAAAAAAAAAAATTACACCCCCCTCAAAATTTGATATTATACGTTTCAAGGTACGTAGAATCCAAAAATCGAATAAAAAAAAATCCGTTTGTCCGCCGTACGCCGTGATGGGCACTTTTGCCACTTAGCGTTGACCGATTTGGATGAAATTTGGTGTATAGGTCCCATCTGGGCTCTAATTGTGCCCCGAAACTTTTGGGTGCAATCGAATACACCCTTGGCGATTTTTGCCGCTTTTTAGCGGTTTTCAGTATTGCTGTCTAAAAGGAGAATGGTAAGAGCTAGAGATTTGAAATTTTATATGTATGTCACATTTGGGGTCTCAGCTATCTCCAAAACTTTTGGGTTCAATCAAATATACCGCTGGCGGTTTTTACCGCTTTAAAGCGGTTTTCATTAATCCTGTCTAAAAAGAGAATGGTAAGAGCCAGAGACTTCAAATTTGGTAAGTATGTCAAATTTAGGGTCTAATTAGATTTGGAATCATCATGATAACCCCCCTCAAATTTTTTTGGGGGGTACCTCCAAAAAATGTATTATTTTTTGCCAGAAAAATAATAAACCCAGGTGTCACATTGGCAGAGTTTTTACCTCGTCGCCATCAAATTCTCCATTTTTTTTTGTTTTGTTTTCAGAGATGTGTATGAATAGTTCCTTGGCAATGTTGGAGTTGTTTCTAAATTCTTCTTCTTCTTCATCCATTTTCAATTCAAAATCTTCCATTTTGATTTCTTTAGATTGTAAATATTGCAACATTGTGTCTGTGATATGTAAAATAAACAAATTAGATTGTAGAATTATCGACTGTCCGAGCAGTGTAAGTGTTCAAATTTTAATAATCAAAATAGAATAGAATTTTTATTTTCAAAATTATAATCATTTAATCTTTGATTACGAACAGCTTCCTTTCCCTAAACTGTAGGACATATTCTAAGCAATCTTCGCAATTAATACGTTTTCTATAATAATGAAACTCAATGTAATGTGTATGTATGTATGGGAATGGACCTCTCCAAAACCATAGGCTGGAACCCCAGGAAAATTATTCATCATACCTCATATATGACAAACTGTTTTCAAGTTATACCTATTTTTTGGTCAAATTCAGTCAAACATATTTTATCAACTCAAAGAGAGAAAGTTAAATATGGTTGAAAAAAAAGAAAATGGAAATTTCCTTTTGAACCGTGGAGAAGCATGGTGTACACCTGCTAGTCTTAAATGTCTTAATATATAAATCAGAAATTTGTGTGTACCTATGAATCTATGTACCTACCTATGTATGAGGGGTTGTCTGTTACAATACCACAGCCCGAACGATAGCAGATAGCGAAAAAAATGATGTGAATGGATCTAACCCCCCCCCCCCCAAAAAAAAAAAATAATCATGATCTACGCCCACAGGAAAATTATCAGAACTAAAATATGTCAAGCCGTTTTCGAGTTACGGCCAAATTTATAATTTATTCACCATAATCGGACAGTCACTGTCCGATATCTTAAAATGTGTCACGACAACATATCAACTCAAAGCGAGAAAGTTTTAGGTGGCCCTTTATTCCTTACTTTAGGACATTTTCTGCAAAGGTAAGGTATGGCCAGACATTCCAGAGTTACGAGTTCGAAACGGGGAACGGGTAAAATAAAATTTAGAAAATACTACAAAGTGCTGTGCCTCTAAGGCGCCTGGTGAAACGTTTAAATCTTGATTTTTAAAGGATGCGATATACAAGGTGGACACAACCCCCCCCCCCCNTGGACACAAACCATACCCCCCCCCCGAATTTCCATTGTCCTTGAAAAAAAATAGCAATATAAGAATCGTAGCGAAGCACGGACGAAACAGCTAGTATTATATATTTTCATTTTACGCCTGGTGTAATTGAATTATTTCCTCCAATTATTGCTTCCTTCCTTTTACTTTTTCAGTAGGTATTTAATTGTTTTTTTACATATTGTCTGTTATTTCTTTCCGTTAATTTCTATAAAATGGCAATTTCATTCAAGATGAGATAAATCTTTACCAGTTCAAGTGAGTTTAAGTTCAGAGTTTACAGCAACAACCAGCCCTGAATCTTATTTGTTCCGATTAAAAGGGTAGTTTAATTTTAATTTAAATTTGTTACCTGAGGTTGAATTTCACTTCATGAGGATCCCTCGACATCCCCATCACAATAAATAAACACTTAATTATGGATAGTTATATATACAATATTTGATATTCTTGTCGTGATAATTTCATTTGATGAGGTTGATTCTAGCAGCAATGACTCCGAACATCATTATCACAAATGACTTAAAAGTTCTGAAATTCTGAATGACTTGTTGCTTGTTGAAGATTTTGAATTTTCGTTCTCCGATAATTGTAAACAATTGATAAGATAAAAGGTTCTGGAACCGGGGAGGAGTGTTTGGCATCCCTTAGAATTTTTAACAAATTTTAACCCAATTAGAGAGGTTAGGAAACATTTTTACGGCCATGCCTCTATTGCGTATGTACAACCGTGCAAAATAGATCCATGAAGGCTAATAAAAAAGCGAGTTTAAAAAAAATAAAAAATGATTTTATTGAAAAGGATTTAAAACACTCCTCCCCAGTTGCAGATCCTAGGCTAAAATATCCCGCGGTAGAAATGCTTCGTGGGGGAAAAAAAATCCTTCTGATTTAGCTGTATTTTACTAAAATATTAACTTCTTTGGAGTGGCAACATTCTAAATTACTCATTAATTTTTGGAACGGGTCCGACTTAGGGGAGAACCGTAGGGTGCTCGAACAAGGGAAAAATCCCACGTTCAAAATATTTTTCCCGTTTGGGGAAAAAAAAATTTTGCTCAAGCAATAGAGGCATGGCCGTAAAAACGTTTCCTAACCTGTCGAGGGGGGTTAAAATATTTCAATAAACCTAACAAGTAAATATAAAAAGTTAAAAACAAAACAAAAGAGAAGTGGAAAAAATAAAAATATGGTTGGTGGGATTTTTCCCGCGATAAAAATCCACAAAAATCCCACAACTATGGGGCCCTAAAATCCCCTAAAATATTTCAATAAAGCTAACACGTAAACATAAAAAGTTAAAAATAAAAGAGAAGTGGAAAAAATAAAAATATGGTTGGTGGGATTTTTCCCGCGATAAAAATCCCCAAAAATCCCACAACTATGGGGCCCTAAAATCCCCTAAAATATTTCAATAAAGCTAACACGTAAATATAAAAAGTTAAAAACAAAAGAGAAGTGGAAAAAATAAAAATATGGTTGGTGGGATTTTTCCCGCGATAAAAATCCCCAAAAATCTCACAACTATAGGGCCCTAAAATCCCCCAAAATATTTCAATAAAGCTAACACGTAAACATAAAAAGTTAAAAACAAAAGAGAAGTGGAAAAAATAAAAATATGGTTGGTGGGATTTTTCCCGTGACAAAAATCCCCAAAAATCCCACAACTATGGGGCCCTACGGTTCTCCTCGTAGTCATACCCTATTTGGTATCTTGAACAGTAGCTGGCTTCATTCCATTGATATCTGATAAGAAAAGTAATCAATTTTTGATTTTGCTGATAAAAAACTTCCGGTATTTCAAGTTACTTGCAACTTCACAATGGTGATTTGCCGTGTAGTTTCTTTGAATAACGTTTAACGTATGTTTTGTGTGTAGTTGCAATTTCAATCGCTGATATTTCCTTTTCCTTTACGGGAGTTTTCCTACTCAAACCATTCTGACACAAGTGAGTGCTTAAATAATTATTTAAAAATCATTTTCCTATTGAAAAATCACTGTATAATTATTAGAACTGATTTTTATATCTAAAATTCTGGGACGTGACTTTCCGTTAAAGCACCAGACAGTTGATCTATTTGTAGTTTGATACATTCAAAAGATGTGTATCAGACTGCAAATAAAGGTACCAGGCAGTTACTATTATTTTTTTTTTGGAGCAAGTTACAAACTTAAAATGTGGTTTAATATAATATCAATTAATCATATTTTAAGTTAGGTTAGTTGCTCAAAAAAAATAATAGTATCTGTCTGGTCCCCAAATAAAATAAGAGTCATGAGCGCTTTCGTCTGTTACGACATCAACTGGTGATATTTTTTTTTTTTTTTCAAACCTATATAATCAACTCAATAATTATNATATTTTTTTTTTTTTCAAACCTATATAATCAACTCAATAATTATTATTAATGGGGAGGGTAGCCAGCTTCTATATGGCAAATGTTGAATAGTTCGTGTTAGATCATTGAAGTTAAGCAACGTCCAGTGGGCTTTAAACAAGTACGTGTCCACGTGGGTTTGGCCCTTCTTGATTGATACTGGCTATTTTTTCGGTCCAATGCCGGCTGGGTGAGGTCAATGTGAGTAGCTGCTTTTCAAGCTATTTAAAATTACTTATGAAGAAACTAGTTTCGTATCATTTGATTCATCATCACCCTCCATCCTTCAACTCTAGTCGAGTTGAAGAATGTAGGGTGACCGTAACCGAAACCCATTTGTTTTTCTTCCAGGAGAACTCATTTCTTCCAAACACAAAACAAATTATCCAAGCAATATCTATGTTATTAGTACCACTCTATAAGACCACAGTGTCCAACAACATAACTATAGTCAGCGCTTTTGGTAAGTAAACTGTTTTATTTGCAGTAATAATAACGCGTGCACCTACATTTTTTTTATTGCACGATAAGTAAAAAATTAATAGGGATTTACTCAAATTGCAATGAATGTCAAAGCTGAAATTACACTTCAACACTAGTTGCATATATGATTTACCAAACGAGAGACATATTATTATGATTTACATATTATTACTAGTAGCCCAGGAATTTTAGTTGAAAAAAAATGGGTTAAAAAACATTAAATGATAAAGCTCTAAATTTTTTAAATATAAAATTCCTGGATTATTCTTGTATCTCGAAAACGACGGAGATACGACAATAACTTACAAATATAATTTTGTCAGAAATTTAACTGTCGTTCATTAATACAAATATACCTATATAAAAATACATATCTTCATGTTATAGAATAGAATAAAATCTTTACTTTTATCATTTTGGTTAACATTGCCAATTGGACCTCCACAAAGACCCTCGAAGAATGCCTCAACAGATGGAAACTTCCGTGTGTAAATCAGCTCATCCGTAGACGACACAGTAGTTCATTTTTTTTCCACAGGTATCTCGGTGGTATTGACAAATATTTTTTAGTGGTTTAATGCCAAATTATGTCATTTTTTCGACTTCAAGCAGTACCAAATAGTGTGCTCGGCAAATATATTTGATTAAATTCGCTATTTGATGTTAAACACAAAACTGACCAAAATTTGTTTGTCTAAATAGTCTAACAGGATTTAAATGCACTTTTGTTATGTTTGATCGTTTTTGAAAACTATTTCATTAATTTTCCCTTTAAAAAATATTTTTTGAGGTGTCTGTGAACACCCAGGTCCTCAATTATCGAAAATACACAAGTGAAGAAAAAACTAAAGTAACTTTCGATCGGAAATCGTATTGGAAAAATAGAAAATATTTATTACAGATATCTGGTTGCTATGGTATAATACCGGAGGCGTAATTTCTTCCAATCCATATATGACTTGCTAACTTGCCATGAGGAAAAGTAAATCATACTTGAGATTGTAACAAGTTACTTGAGGGTGACATCCTCACGGGCCGAGTCCACCTGAGCTGATGGTGTAAAATAACGCAGAAAGCAACTCTGTAATATCATTGTTTATAACNCCCCTTTTTTTGGCTTTCCAAAAATATGAGAATTATTTAAATAACATGCATATTGGGAAAGTTATGAATTGATTACTTGAGAAAGTCGTGGGTTGCTTTGAACTGAGTATGTAGTAAAAATTGAATAAATGAGTAGGGGTGTCTCCTTTAGTTTTTCCAGAAAAAATTGCAAAGAAACCCTCTAAAAAGCGTCATTCTGGGCAATAACTTGCTTCCACTTTAAACTTCCTTTCTTATTACGCACCTACATACTAAAAGGGATCTGTGTGCCAAATTTCAAGTCTCTAGGTTTAGCCATCGTGGAGCACCGTTGATAGACAAGAAATTTCACATCACAGTGGCGGCATTAAAGCAGTAAACATTATTATTGATTACAAAGTACTCTCCCCAAGCTGTGCCGAACATCTTCTGTCCAAACTTTTGATTTAAGGTATTTATTTCTTCACATATAACAAAGAAGAAAAGAAGATATTATTGCAAACGTGGAAATTTGTAGAGGAAATAAAATAGAATTTGTTTCTAAAGAAGGTAAAGTTGAAATAACAAATTGCTTTTGTTATTGTCAAATCTATTTTTTATTGATATACGATTAATGAGTTTAAGTTTTAATACATTCAATGAAATAAGAGACATATTTCTGTTTTATTATGTTAGAAATGTGTCTTATCATCAAGGCTGACGAGACACATTTCTGTCTTATTATGTTAGAATAAAATAAGAGACACTTTTCTGTTTTATTATATTTCAAATGTGTCTTATCATCAAGGCTGACGAGACACATTTCTGTCTTATTATGTTAGAATAAAATAAGAGACACGTTTCTGTTTTATTATGTTAGAAATGTGTCTTATCATCAAGGCTGACTTGTCTTATTATGTTAGAAATGTGTCTTATCATCAAGGCTGAGATAAGACCCATTTCTGTCTTATTATATTAGAAATGGGATTATCAAGGTAGAAGCTGGCACCAGGATTGTTATTATCCATTTTGGTTTATTATTTTCAATATTTTTTTTAAATTATAGCGTCTACACTACATTTATGTTGGCAAGATTCAGTCATAAATGCAGCAATTACTGACGCCCGAGGGATCCCAACCGTCTTAGAATTTTTCCAGCTTCACCGGCATACTGTTGTAGTTATATAGGGACTAATATAGGGTCATGGCTTTTATTATAGGGGACTTGTACATATAAGTCTTCCTACTACTCAACATCAACACTTCCTACTACTGTTGAGGGGACACTCAACAATAATGAACCTTTGGAATAGTCACAAAAAAATACCCCCCCCCCCGGCCCTCAAAATTTGAAATTTTATGTTTCAAGGCACGTAGAATCCAAAAATCGATTAAAAAAATCCCTATGTCCGCCGTGATGGGCCCTTTTGCCACTTTGGCAGTGAGAACGATTTGGATGAAATTTGGTATGTAGATCTCATCTGGGGTCTAATTGTGCGATTGTGCCCCGAAACTTTTGGGTACAATCGAATGTAGTGCACTTTTCACTTATCCCGTCTAAAAAGCGAATGGTAAGAGCCACAGAGACTTGGAATTTGGTGTGTATGTCAAATGAAGCATCTAATCATATTTTTTTTTTTTTAATGTCTTATGGTGAGACTATTATGTGGTAGATAATAGCTTCTGTGTTGGGTTGCAAATCCATACTAATATATAAATGCGAAAGTAACTCTGTCTGTCTGTATGTATGTTACGCTTTCCCGCTTAAACTACCGAACCGATTTTGATGAAATTTGGTATGGAGATAGACTAAACTTTAGGCTACTTTCTATTGTAAAAAAAAGGGGTTGAAACTATAAACGGCCATGCCTCTAAGGGGCCAAGCAAAGCGGGCGTATTCTGCTAGTACATATATAATTATGTTTTATATACTTACTAATTCTGTCAGTCTCTACACAAGTTAAATAAACTCATGCAAAGGTCGTCACATAGGTAGTAGGTATTTTAATTAATATACATAACCTAATAAAAAAAATAGTAATATTGTGTGCGTTTTCTATTTCGACTTATTGAGCAACTCTCTCGATTTTTATTAGTCATATTAATAATCAATAAATCTCACTAATTGAAAAGTCCGATGAAATTTATCCCATGTGGGGGGAGATTGTCAGTTTTTATGTTCATGACAAACAGTTGCAGTATCAAGGATGGTGTTAATCTAAATATTGGTTGAAACTGGTGAGGTGATCATTGGTGATGAGGTCCTTGATGTATTGTTTTTGAGCAGAAGGAGACATTAGAGTTCCCCTTAGATCTTAGATCATCAGATAGCATGTTAAGTAAGATAGGAGCCAAATGAAGTGTCCTTGTGTGTTTTTCTTTGTCGCCCTCAGGGCCGTTCAGAGCATCCCGGGCCCGGGCACAAAGTCGTGCTCCGGGCCCCCCATTATTTTTTTTTTGCACACACGTATTTTACACCTACCTTTTATTATTAGTGTAATAAAGTTGGTACTATCGATATGACAGCACGGCTGAGTCCAACGGAGGAAAAACACAGTGAGTTGTCATCGGAACAGTGTTGATGGTCTTTAGCCGTGCCCGAGGGCACGGGTAGTCCCGGGGGTGTTGACAATAGGGTGATATCTTGTATCGTGTTGGAGTGAAGTAGGTTCCCAAATAGATTTATATTTAATAAAATATCCCAGAAAGTTTAGAGGTGGGGGTATTTTTTAGCCAATAAAATAATAAACCCATGTGTCACATTGGCAGAGTTTTTTTGATTAGATCAGTTTTAATATGGTCTTTCGGTCAATTGTGGACATCGTAAAACAAAGACGCATCAATATGTTTATTTTTATTTCATTCGCTCACTATGTTTCTTGGGTTGGTCAGAGAGTCTTACCACTACACCAGGCCAGGTAAGACGCTCTGACTGGTAAGCAGTAGGGCGTGAGTTCTAACCCAGTCAACCCATGTAATTTTATCCTCATTAATTTGATATATTTACCACTATTGGAGGACATGGAGGAGGCCGGAAATATCAACATCTTGTCCGGCGTCTTCAGAGTAGCATAATATACTACCCAACCTTTCCACCACCAGGCTCGCAGAGAGGGGGTGGGAATGGGAAGAAGCCCCCCAAGCCCGGTTTTTTTTGGAGGGGCCTGGAATTCCAAGTTGCTAAAAAAAATATTTAAAGCTTTTACTACCTCGATTACCTAGTTTATACAGTTTAAAAGTTGATTGATTTGATAATGAACACGGTAAAGGAAGTATATACTCTGTTCCTTTATCTCTTGTCTCTGATCATTTAAACAAACTTCATCACTTTCTGTGATGAACATGGTAAAGGAAGTATATACTCTGTTCCTTTATCTCTTGTCTCTGATCATTTAAACAAACTTCCCATCTAATACTTTTCCAGTAAGTTGCCTTTCTGAATAGGATTTTCCCAAGTCAATTCTGTTTTATACAATTTATGACTTTGTTATTTATATCATCCCATAAACTAAAGGGATTAGAAAAGAAGCACGAGAAAGAAGTAGAAGAACAAGAAGGCAGGACAAGAGATGGAAATCAATCTGTTTAGTTCTTCTTTCAAATGCTATTCATTCAGTTTTTTTTTTAATATCTCTTCTTAATGTTTTACAATTCTCTCTTTTTTCTCTCTCTCTCTGTGATATATTTTCTTTGTTATTTCGAAAGATTATGTTTGTTTTCCTCTGTAAATTCGCAGTTTAAGATACTTGTGTGACATATCAAATCACACAGTTTTTTGGTGCTTAATCACGTGGTTATGTGTGTTTTTCTCTACAAACATTTTTTTTGTGTTACAGTATTCGCAAATTTNGTTTTACAATTCTCTCTTTTTTCTCTCTCTCTCTGTGATATATTTTCTTTGTTATTTCGAAAGATTATGTTTGTTTTCCTCTGTAAATTCGCAGTTTAAGATACTTGTGTGACATATCAAATCACACAGTTTTTTAGTGCTTAATCACGTGGTTATGTTTGTTTTTCTCTGTAAACATTTTTTTCGTGTTAGAGTATTCGCAAATTTTGCAAAAATTCCAGTATTTTCCAAAGATACTTGTGTGACATATCAAATCACACAGTTTTTTAGTGCTTAATTACGTGGTTATGTTTGTTTTCCTCTGTAAACATTTTTTTCGTGTTACAGTATTCGCAAATTTTGCAAAAATTCTAATATTTTCCAAAGATACTTGTGTGACATATCAAATCACACAGTTTTTTATTGCTTAATCACGTGGTTATGTTTGTTTTTCTCTATAAACATTTTTTTCTGTTACAGTATTTGCAAATTTTGCAAAAATTCCAATATTTTCCAAAGATACTTGTGCGACATATCAAATCACACAGTTTTTTGGTGCTTAAATCACGTGGTTATGTTTGTTTTTCTCTATAAACATTTTTTTCGTGTTACAGTATTCGCAAATTTTTGCAAAAATTCCAATATTTTCCAAAGACACTTGTGTGACATATCAAATCATTCAGTTTTTTAGTGCTTAATCACGTGGTTCTGTTTGTTTTTCTCTATAAATTTTTTTTTCGTGTTACAGTATTCGCAAATTTTGCAAAAATTCTAATATTTTCCAAAGATACTTGTGTGACATATCAAATCACACAGTTTTTTGGTGCTTAATCACGTGGTTATATTTGTTTTTCTCTATAATTTTTTTTTCGTGTTACAGTATTCGCAAATTTTGCAAAAATTCCAATATTTTCCAAAGATACTTGTGTGACATATCAAATCACACAGTTTTTTTAGTGTTTAATCACGTGGTTATGTTTGTTTTTCTCTATAAACATTTTTCTCGTGTTACAGTATTCGCAAATTTTGCAAAAATTCTAATATTTTCCAAAGATACTTGTGTGGCATATCAAATCACACAGTTTTTTAGTGTTTAATCACGTGGTTATATTTTTTTTTCTCTATGAACATTTTTTTCGTGTTACACTATTCGCAAATTTTGCAAAAATTCTAATATTTTCCAAAGATACTTGTGCGACATATCAAATCACACAGTTTTTTAGTGTTTAAACACGTGGTTATATTTGTTTTTCTCTATAATTTTTTTTTCGTGTTACAGTATTCGCAAATTTTGCAAAAATTCCAATAATTTCCAAAGATACTTGTGTGGCATATCAAATCACACAGTTTTTTAGTGTTTAATCACGCGTTATATTTTTTTTTCTCTATGAACATTTTTTTCGTGTTACAGTATTCGCAAATTTTGCAAAACTTCCAATATTTTCCAAAGATACTTGTGTGACATATCAAATCAACCAGTTTTTTAGTGTTTAATCACGTGGTTATGTTTGTTTTTCTCTATAAATTTTTTTTTCGTGTTACAGTGTTCGCAAATTTTGCAAAAATTCTAATATTTTCCAAAGATACTTGTGTGGTATATCAAATCACACAGTTTTTTAGTGTTTAATCACGTGGTTATATTTTTTTTCTCTATAAACATTTTTTTCGTGTTATAGTATTCGCAAATGTTGCAAAACTTCCAATATTTTCCAAAGATACTTGTGTGACATATCAAATCACACAGTTTTTTGGTGCTTAATCACGTGGTTATGTTTGCTTTTCTCTGTAAACATTTTTTCGTGTTACATTATTCGCAAATTTTGCAAAAATTCCAGTATTTTCCAAAGATACTTGTTGCAAAAAATCCAATATTTTCCAAAGATACTTGTGTGACATATCAAATCACACAGTTTTTTGGTACTTAATCACGTGGTTATGTTTTTTTTCCTCTGTAAACATTTTTTTCGTGTTACAGTATTCGCAAATTTTGCAAAAATTCTAATATTTTCCAAAGATACTTGTGTGACATATCAAATCACACAGTTTTTTGGTGCTTAATCACGTGGTTACAATAAGTCAAATTTTACATTAAAATGTAAAATAAATACAGTTATACAGGGTGTAACAAAATTATAATTTAGGCATGTCTAGCTCCGCTTCTGAATTATTTTTTTTTTGTTTGGAACAGTATACAGGACATTTTTTCATTATTTTATTTTTCGTTTTATTTTAACAAAAAACATTTGTTCAATTTTTTGAGAAATCGACACTTTTTGTCAATAAAAGTCACTTCCGGGGGTCGAACCTGGATTTCACCATACCATTTGATAGGCAATGTTCTTTTCCCTACCCTTAGACCTTTTCATAATTCAAAATTCCAGCCGTTCAAAAGTTAAGGCGGGTGACCTGTCATTCACGGACATGCTGTATACGAGTCATAAAATAAGAAAAAAAAAAAAAAAAAACCAAGTTAGAGCTANAAAAAAAAAAAACGCAAAGTTAGAGCTATATACATAAATATCAGGAAAAATCTCAACAGTATAAAAGTTGTAAATCTAAAATTAAATAAAAACGAGAAGTTAGGCAGAAAGGACTTTATGATTCCTATAATGCCACTATTGATTGATTTAGGCTATGTTCACATGCCCGCGCTGTACGACGAACCGCACGGCACAAGATCTATCTATTGTTTACACATGACCGCGCGGTACTAGTTCTACAAATTTCTATCGATTTGTTCATATGATACCGAGCGGTTATGTGAACCTAGCCTAATACCCTCACAATGCCAGATACGGCATAAGAAGCTATGTGCAGATTGAATTAGTAGGTACTTAACAAAATATTTTTTCTCCAAAGTTCCTGTCTGAAAGAAAGAAAAATCTAAATCAATCAGCAAAGTCCAAATAATATAATTATGTCTCTTTCCTGAGAGCTCCCCCCACCCCAAATAAACAATCCCTTTTAAATCTCCATCTAAAGCTTCTTATTTATTTAAACGTTTTTTTGTTCGAAAAATTCCTTCTGATTGTCATTTCTTGTCCTTTCTCTCCACTTTTTTTTTCTTTTTTGCAAACAGGGTATAAAAGTGAAACTATTCTCAATTTTTTTTAAAAAAATCCTCCCACTATCACTTCCCCTCTCACGATTTTTGAAAAGTGGGAGAACTAATTGCCACACCTTGTTCGTAACTAGGCTAGTCAGCACCCGGGGCAAACACCCATTTTGGCGCTCCACAAATCTCGCGCCCGGGGCAGCCGCCGCCCTATTTGCCCCCCCTCCTAGTTACGTCCCTTTCGTACCATAGACATGGCACATTCCGCATATATGTACTGGCTTGCAGTATTTGAATTAATAGAAGGCCAAAAAACTTTTGGAAAAAAACGAACAGAGTATTTCTCTGTTCTATTTCAATTATTACCTTTCTACCTATTTCTTTCCAATACATTTTCAATGACTTCAATATTAATGTATACGAGGTGTGGCTATTAAGTTCGTAGACTCGAGCCGCTACGCAAAAACTGTGCATGCTAGGAAGATTGATCAATGGAAAATTCGCCTGGAACGTTGTAGAGATAGAGGAGGGGAGTATATTGAAGGGGATAACTACTAAAATTGGTAAGTTAAACACCATCGTTTTATGGGAAGAGTCTGCGAACTTAATACCAGCACCTCGTATATATACAGGGTATCCATAAAGTCTCACCCCACCCCCCGTATCTCGAGAATGGCTGAAATTATAAGAAAACGCAAAAAGAAATATCCCTTAGATTTTAGGGGAATTAATTTTAGACTAAAAAATGTTTGGCCTCGGCCAGCCGTTTAGGCTGGGCACCCACTGGCTTCAAAATCTTAAATGAGAAAGTATATCAAGTGACATCTTGTTTTAAAGGTCTCGTTAATACGAGTTCCTTACAGAAAACCAGAGCTCCCTAGGGTCTACCGTTCACGAATTACGGGGTGGAATATATGACCCATTCCCTTTGCGGCCGCATTAAAATGATACGTAAAAATGCCTAGAAATAATTTTTTATGATCCCAAATAAGTAATTGAGTAAAAAGTAGTGTTCCAACAAGATGGTTGTCCCGCCCACTTCGAGCTTTTTTAGACCAAAATTTTCAAAACAGATAGGTTTGGTCTAAGAAGGATCAATTTCTACGGTCAAAGTGGACGGGACAACCATCTTTTTTTACTAAATTGCTTATTTGGGATCATATTTCTAGCCATTTTTACCTACCATTTCGGTGCGACCGCAAAGGTCCATTGTCACATGTTTCACCCTGTAATTTGTGAATGGTAGATCCCAGAGAGCTCTGGTTTTCTGTAATGAACTCGTATTAACGAGACCTTTAAAACAAGGTGTCACTTGATATACCTTCTCATTTAAGATTTTGAAGTCAGTCGGCGCGCAGCCTAAACGTCTGGCCGAGGCCAAACATTTTTTAGTCTAAAATTAATCCCCCTGAAATTTAAGGGATACGTGTTTTTGCGTTTTCTTATATTTTCAGCCATTCTCGAGATACGGGCGGTGGGGTGAGACTTTATGGACACCCTGTATATCTCTGTTCTATTTCAATTATTAACTTTCTACCTATTTCTTTCCAATACATTTTCAATGACTTCAATATTGACTTTGTCATTTTTTTTTTAATCTTTTATCTTCTTTGAGTACCCTCATGACTTTTTTTTAACAAAGGAACATTTTTAATTGTTGTTGTTGTTAACGTTCACAACGACTCTCACTGTGTCTCCAGGCTAAGAAAGGCGACCTCTCCAACAATATCTGCCCATAATGCTGGCGGCTCTAGATTAGTTGGGTTTGATGGATAGTTGAATGATGGATAGTTTCTGGCTGCTCATGATTTACATCATGAGCAGCCAGCATACATAGACGACAACGATCAGATACTTTAGGGTTTGGCAAGGATTTATATACCAACTCTTTGAGGAAGTATCTGGAGCAACACGGCTGGGTCCAACGGAGGAAAAACACAGTGAGTTGTCGTCGGAACAGTGTTGATGGTATTTGGCCGTACCCGAGGGCACGGGTAGCCCCGATACGAAGAACCAACCATCTTGGGGGCCAACATTTTTAATTGATCATCATTGGTTGCTGTTTTGGGACCAGGCAGATACTATCATTTTTTTTCTGAGCAACTAACCTAACTTAAAATATGATTAATTGAAAGTAGAAGGTTAATTTTTCACGATTAAATGGTGGAAAATAGGAGAAAACTCACATTTAAATGTTTAATTCACAATTTTATTGCTTGATTTTACGTAACTTTGGAGAAAGCACAAGAGTTTTTAGGGAGCGACTTTATGAGAAGAACAAGTTTAATCGAGGCATGGCCGATCAAAACGTTTCCTAACCTCTCGGGGGGGGGGTTAATCTAAAAGTCCTCACTATTACT
>JAAEEI010002375.1:24584-38757 GCA_012654025.1 Pachypsylla venusta
GCGGCATTTTTGGCGGTAACTTGCTCCCACTTGAACTTTATTTTTTTTCCTTTCTTATTACGCACCTACATACTAAAAGAGACCTTTGTGCAAAGTTTCAAGTCTCTACATTAAGCCATCGTAGAGCTACGTTGGTTATCAGTCAGTCAGTACTTCAGTATACCAACTGGGCTTTGCGTTTCTAAGTATAGATAGATTTAAGCCAACGATCATACCACCTTGAATACACAAGTTCCCATCAGATCACTGAAGTTAAGCAACGTCGGACGTTGTCAGTACTTGGATGGGTGACCGCTTGGGAACACCACGTATCGTTGACTCTTTTTTCCGGCCCAACCCGGGCTGGGTGAGGTCAATGTGGGTAGCTGGTTTGCAAGTTTCCAGCGAATGGAGGGTAAAACCCCCGTCTTGAATGACCAATAGATGTTAAGCCAAATTAGAAATATATATATATTTTAATAGTAAAAGTGAGAAAGCTTAGAGAACTAGCTATTTAAATATGTAACATAATATACAGCGTGTCCCAAAAAAACTAGGCGAATTATTTTCGCCTAGTTGAAATTTCCAAGATATGATGACTTCCAAGAAGGTCTAAAATTAGGCGAATTATTTGCAATGGTATATTGAATGATTGCAAAGGACACCAATGTTGAGGAACCTGCTTTTTAGACATAATTCGCTAGTTTGAGACACTCTTGGAAGTCATATCTTGGAAATTTCAAATCGCCGCCATTTTGAAACCAAAAACGCTAGACGAGTAAATTTTTTTTCAAAGTACTTCTAATTTTATTGTCTTTCTGAAAATGTATCACAAGATGGGGGTTCGTATTTAAAAAACAAAAGTTGGGCTCCCAGGGGGCACATGGAACCCGCCCCTGAAAAATTGGTCACACCAATACCATGCAAAATTTCAAAACTCCACATACTCGTAAAGCCGTTCAAAAGATATTCAGGTGGTCTTGGACTTTTGGGACACACTGTAATAATCATTCCAGGAATAGCAGACCATAACTTCTTCTTCCTCTTTAACTTCTCCCTTACAAGGGTTTAGGACCGTCATCTAATCAAGCTCCTTCGGTGGCTACATTCGGAAACTAGACCCGTACCTGAAATTAAGGCCCGGAAAAAGTCTTTCAGAAAAAATCGATTAGCTCAATTTTTATTGTGAACGTTAGTGAACTCCACTTTTGACACGGTATATATACATCCTCAAATGCACTCGTATATGGGTAATTGGGTATGTATGTATTACTTTAAGAAAATTGAGACAGAAGAACGTGCAATAATAAATTTAAGTGCGGGATATACAGCAGCAACAATAAACTTAGCCCCAATAATAGATATCACTGTGACTTCCATAGGCGGAATTTTTTGGTTGAAAAAGTGGAACTTGGCCTTTTTTCAATGATAATTTTTTGTGAAATTACTATATGTAACTGATTATTTAGCAGTTTTTTCTTCATTTCTTCTTTTCAATTACACAACATATCGGAAACCAGGAAATTTCTGTGTAAACTGGACCCAAATATCCAATAAGATCTAACACCAAAGTATTAATAAAGTTCGGTTTTGGAGCACCGGGAGTGAAAGAGTTCAAATGTAAATTATTTCCTGATTAAGTGTATGTAAATATCTAACTTTATGCAAGATTTCAGCGTCCTACCAGTTTAAACTGTTTTCGAGCATCTCCGTCCTTTAAGCGGAACGGTTTTGGAGCACCGGGAGTAAAGAGTTCAAATATAAATTATTTCCTGATTAATTGTATGTAAATATCTAACTTTATGCAAGATTTCAGCGTCCTACCAGTTTAAACTGTTTTCGAGCATCTCCGTCCTTTAAGCGGAACCGTTTTGGAGCACCGGGAGTAAAGAGTTCAAATATATGTACTATACTACGGAATGTATGTTCAAAATTTCAATGATCTATCCTCTGTAGAACCGGATATCTGACGGTGTGGAAAACCTGGTGAATTGCTTCGTGTAAAGATACACTGGTGCTTTCTGGAACTTGGCCTGGCGCACTGCCGTGCGCTCAGATATGTGTATGTACATGCGTATATGTGTATGTGTTTATATGTGTATGTTTGTTTGTCACTGGTATACATATTTAAGACATGAAAGAAATTTGCTCTATAGTTTTTGGGCGCTCTGGGCCCCCCCCCCCCCCCNCCCCCCCCCCCCCGGGGACCCAATATTGTATGTTTTGGAAATTATTATTTTTTAAATTTGATTCAGATATTTTTTTCTATAAATGACTACAACACTAATGTGAACACCTAATCATCTTGATCCACTAGTAGTTGTGTTTTGGCCACTCTTCTCAAAGGCTTGTATCATATTTTCAGTCTAAGCTGTCCAGCTCTGTTTTTATGTTTGTTTTTTGTTCGTCTCTATGTCCATTTTATTATTTGTTTCTCTCACGAATCATACTGCCTTATACATTATATGAAACATGTTGATGAACTCTCCTTTGAAACAAGAGATCGATGATCTGGTATGTTCAGCATCAACTCAATGTTTCAAATATTTTCATGTGATGTATTTATTATTTCTGCATGCTTCGCAGTGGCGGTGCAAGTCATGTTAGCCCTCCCTCCCCTTCCTTCCCCAACAAACCTTCACTAGGGGGCCATCCCTCAAGTTTTCCCCATATAGATATCCTTTCGCAGACTTTGGTAGATGAAGGAGCTATTAACAGTATTTTGCCCCGGGGAAGGGTATTTGTGGGAAGATCGATCTCCTTGGACTAATTAGGTACCTAACATTTTTGAGGGACAAAATGACCCCAAAAAAACTGGTTGGCAGAACAATATCGCCCTACTGATGTTAAAGCTGTACTTGCTCTATAACGTCTCCTTTGCAAAGTGTACATCACGCTCGGCTTACACCAAGGAGGTTCCGGGTTCGATTCCAGGACGAGTTGAATATTTGAAAAAGTTTTTTTTCTTCGAATTTTCTGTTTGGTCTGGTTGTGTTTGGGGGTAACTCAGCCTCCTGAGAACAATTCAGTAGCGTAATGCCACGATACCCAAAAACAAAGTGACATAACACAAGTATATATTTATACTTGCTCTAAAGGGCCCCTGTAAGACTTTAATGTGGTTCCATCTGGGGTCCCGCGTATGATCCTGTTTCTGCCTTAAGGACTTAGGGATTTAAACTGAGGGTCCATTATGGTTGGATGTTCCTGAGAAATCTTGCTATACATTCTTTTTTTTTTAATAAAAGGCCTCGCAAAAAATATTTACTTTTTTCGTTTTCAGATCACATTTCTGGCCCTTCTAATCTATGGCTTCTGCGAAACCCGCGGTTTGTGCGGAAGAGTCTCTACCACCACTGATGCTCTGTCTCAGATATACTTTTATAAATCAAAATAATTTGTCTTCTGTTTCCAGGCATGAACGAGAATAGTCCTGATGAGGACAAGTGGAGTTCAAATGATTGGCGGTGGAACACTCAAGAGGAACAAGACTTATTTTTTTGGGGAAGAAATTTTCTTCCTCCACCTCCTAGACCTTCATATTTAGAAGATGGCATCATCATTTCTGATGGTCTTACGACTTGTGATCTCTGTACATGGGCTCTCCACAACACTCCTGGTGATAGTCTCCTCCATGATGGTAAGTCAAAATTGTACTCTACTTTTTTTACATTATTTGACGTAGAAACGTGTATATGCATTACATTAAGAAAAACTCTGCCAATGTGACACAAAAAAAAATTGGGGGGGTTCTCAAGACGATTCCAAATCTGAGGCTTAGACCCTAAATTTGACATACGTTTTAGACAGGATTAATGAAAACCGCTTTAAAGCGGTAAAAACCGCCAGCGATATATTTGATTGAACCCAAAAGTTTCGGAGCTAGCTGAGACCCCAAATATGACATACATACAAAATTAAAATCTCTAGCTCTTAACATTNGGGGGGTGATTTTTTTCTTCTCCGTGACGATTCTAAAGGTTAATTATTGAAAATAATAAACCAAAAATACTTTCAAGCTCTGATAATGTGTTCAGGAGAACATGAAACTAGTTAGCTCAATTTAACATCTAATTAATTTTTAGTCAAATGAAGATATAGTACTTTTAATATTCAATATGGTTTTACTTGACAGAGTATCCCAATTTAACAAATTTAAATACTTTCAAGATGTCTTTATTAATACGATTTTGTATTAGCATAACGGGGAAAAATCGACTGCCGGGAGTAAAGCGATTGCAGAATTGTTGTGCACGCGGAGTTTGTTAGAGAACATCTGGTGCAAAGATGATTGGTTTTCTTATCATGGCAATGCTTGTCCTTGAAGAAGTTTTTGAACAAAAAAGGCATGACATCGGCCTTTGCCCACGGAGTTTGCACAACAATTCTAAAGAGGTTGTTAAAGAACATCCGGAAGGAAAGGATGAATGTTCAGTGCTGAGATGATTGGTTTTCTTATCATGACAATGCTTGTCTTTGAAGAAGTTTTTGAACAGCCTGCATAATGCCTTCCTAGTTTGTGCCCCTGTCTTTTTGTCCTTCAAACATCTAGCTTTTCACTATTGCCGTCAAATTATAATACCTGGAAATTCAGAGTGAAGTGTAAATCTACCCCCCATTAATATACAACGACTAATGGAGTTGTCTGCCAGGTTATTTCTAATTTAATGTGACAATGTGACACCCAACTAATCTTATTTCCTTTTTCAATCCGTTCTATCAGAGTAGTTTTATTCGATACCTACTCCTCAAAACAAAATAAGGGATAGTTTGATCAAAAGTAAGAAATACATCAGACAGCGTCAATGGCACATTTAGAAACTCTCAAGCGAAGGAAAATGGCTCACATAACTGCAAGTCATTAAGCCAACCCAGGACGCGAGAATACCTAATTCTTGTTCCATTTAACAGTTTGTTGAATATGAGTATGCAGGAGATTTTTATTATTACAAAATTTAAGATATCGGACCGTGACTTGTCGAATTTAATTAAATTGGAAATTTTGCCGTAAAAATAGCCAATAGCCCTACCAATACCGAACGTTTTTTTTTTTTAAAAAAAAATTTGGCTTAACTTCTCTTTAACATCTATTAGTCATTCAAGACGGGAGTTTCACCATCCAATCGCTGGAAACTTGCAAACCAGCTACCCACATTAACCTCACTCAGCCTGGGTTTGTTCCGGAAAAATAGCCAGCATTACGAAAACGCGAACCCATGTGGACACCCACATAGAACAACCTCACTGGACGTTGCTGTATCTTCAGTGATCTAACGGAAACTGTTGTATTCAACGTGCCATAGACGCTGGCTAGTCTCTTTTATTTGGTTCCTCTTTTATTTGGACTTGTGTCATAATAGGGAAGTCAGTATATTATCAAACTTATTGTCCACCGGGTTTGTTTATATTTTGGATTTCCGTTTGAATGTATCAAATGTGTCTTATACCACCAGTCCTTGTATGTCAAACATATCCTAACCCAACAATAATATCTTATCACATGCAATAAAATTTTATTGTTATTGCCACTTTACTGGGTTTGCAAGGAGAAAAACAGAAAAACAAGTTATGGCTCTATGATGTCTGTAATAATCTAAATTAGGGATGGGTTAGTCATCCACGAGTCTATTCATGAGTCGACTCATGACTCGATCACTCATGAGTCGACTGATCTTTTTGGAATGAGTCGACTCTTAAAGAAGTCGACTTACAAGTACCTTTTTTTTTTGAGAAAGCACAAAGAGATTGAGCTCTATGAGAGCTCGTGAGGTTTTTATTATTTTGAAACGTCTATATAAGTTGCCAACCTCGAGGTAATGGACGGCCTCAGGATTGACATTTGACGTGATCTCGGAGACCTTCTTGGTGGAAAGAGGCATTTTTTTAATCGAATGTACCAAGGGGCATTGACTTTGGGTCTCAANTTTGAGATTTATTTGAGATCTGTACTCAAAACAGAAACAAAATTAGCACTCGAAAAGAGTCGAGATCGAGAGTCGACTCATGGAGTCGACTCATACTGAGGAATCCAGTCGAGTCGTCTCATGTAAGTGAGTCGAAAATCCCATCCCTAATCTAAAGGGATCTCCAAGACATGTATGACTCGTTAGGTCATACCTGATGAGAATTACTTTCATTATTTGAAATCTAAAGTTTCGGTTGTAAATGTACTTCCACACAAGTTGAATGTGATGTCCATGCATGGGCGTAGGAAGGGGGGGGGCAGGAATAACTAAATCATCGTTCTCAGGCGGCTCTTCAGGGTTATAATACCCTACAATATTGTGAGAGGTTTGAGAGAGAACCTTTGTCGGCTGAATACAATTGTAGGAAGTTTGATGTAACACTTGATCATATCTTATAATTGTGGTGAAACAGGCGCTGGTCTTTATCGTTCGGAGCTTGTGCACTTCCTATGTCTAAAACTGATCTGATCCACTCTTAGGAAATTTCCTAGGACTTTATACTGCTATCGAAATTCATCTCTCTGGCAATATGATTTCCCTCGTTTATAATCCTTGCCATGTTCGAGATGACGTCGTACAATGCTTCTCTATCTTAGTTCGGCAGTGACCGGGTTTCTCTGCTTTACTCACACTTGGGATGAAGTTTTGCTATGGTTCATTAGGTTTGCCAGAGGTTGACTCCCACCCTCTGACAATATTATGCTACTCTGAGGGCGCCGGACTAGATGTTGATAATCTTGACCCCTTCCATGTCCTCTTATAATGGTAAATATCCCAAATTAGCCCTCTTAGGAAATCTCCTAGCACTTTATATTGCTATCAACCTTCATCTCTCTGGCAATATGATTTCTCTTGTTTATGTTCCTTGCCATGTTCGAGATGACGTCGTACAATGCTTCTCTATCTTAGTTCGGCAGTGACCGGGTTTCTCTACTTTACTCACACTTGGGATGAAGTTTTGCTATGGTTTATTAGGTTTGCCAGAGGTTGGCTCCCACCCTCTGACAATATTATGCTACTCTGAGGGCGCCGGACTAGATGTTGATAATCTTGACCCCTTCCATGTCCTCTTATAATGGTAAATATCCCAAATTTCCCCTCTTAGGAAATCTCCTAGCACTTTATACTGCTATCGACCTTCATCTCTCTGGCAATATGATTTCTCATGTTTATGTTCCTTGCCATGTTCGAGATGACGACGTACAGTACTTCCCTATCTTAGTTCGGCAGTGACTGGGTGTCTCTGCTTTACTGATACTTGGGATCAAGTTTTGCTAAAGTTTATGAGGTTTGGGAGAGGGAGCCAAGATTCCCTCTGACAATATGTATGAAGGAATATCATTTATCTAATATTGCTGCAATGTAAACTATACTTCACTCACCAGTTTTAAATACATTTAAAACTGGCAATACCATAAAGTCCACTCAAAAGTGGACATAATCGGACCCTAGCCGAAAATATTATATTTGAATAGCATTGTTTAATGACAAATCATAATATCTAGTGGAAGCCTGAAAAATTGAGCTTGCGGGCCGCTTAGCTATCCCCTAGATTTGCCATTATTTCGGTGGATTTGCTCTACGAAGCACATTTTGAAGACACTTTTCAGGATTGCTCTCATCCCGTTCTGCAATATTTTATGGCCGCTATTGACTCGAAACACTTTCCTCGGAGAGGTAAATTCAATATTGGGTAGAGAAAATAATCACAAACGGCCATATCAGATTAATAGAAAATATGTTCAATAGTACTGCTTGAGTTTTTGGCAGCATTGCTTCGTGCATAGCCATTTGATTGAGGGTTTCTTTTTGCAGAATATTCAATTTTTGGGACAAGCCACGCTACAACTTTCCGCATTCCAATTTCGTCCATAGCCATTTGATTGAGTGTTTCTTTTTGCAGAGTATTCAATTTTTGGGACAAGCCACGCTACAACTTTCCGCATTCCAATTTCGTCCATAGCCATTTGATTGAGGGTTTCTTTTTGCAGAATATTCAATTTTTGGGACAAGCCATGCTACAACTTTCCGCATTCCAATTTCGTCCATAGCCATTTGATTGAGGGTTTCTTTTTGCAGAATATTCAGTTTTTGGAACAAGCCACGCTACAACTTTCCGCATTCCAATTTCGTCCATAGCCATTTGATTGAGGGTTTCTTTTTGCAGAGTATTCAATTTTTGGGACAAGCCACGCTACAACTTTCCGCATTCCAATTTCGTTCATAGTCATTTGATTGAGGGTTTCTTTTTGCAGAGTATTCAATTTTTGGGACAAGCCACGCTACAACTTTCCCCATTCCAATTTCGTCCATAGTCATTTGATTGAGGGTTTCTTTTTGCAGAGTATTCAATTTTTGGGACAAGCCACGCTACAACTTTCTGCATTCACAAAAGTGTACATCATATAAATTAGTTCTATAAAACGTGCAGCATGCAGCGTTGCTCTGTGTGTATAGGTACTTTTCTGTTAAGTTGAGTCCATCATCACGTGAGTTATTTATTGATACATTAGTCTCGGCGTATTTCTTTTATTACTTCTCAACTAATATCTTAATAATATTTACAACAAAGAATGCTGTGGCGTTTATCTTTACTCGTCATTTCTTATCTGACTCATTTTTCTTCATTATAATGCACTCTGAAGAGTATCGCATATTATCTTTGGATTTTAGCTACTTTACCACTTTTTTTTTTATATGTTCATTAAGTTGATAGCTTGATACAACACCATTATTTGTGTAGCAATTACTGTTTCTAGAAGTTTATAATATCTTACTTCACACTTTGGTGGAAATATTTAAATTATTTTCTCTCACCCGGAACAGATAGCATGACTATATTCTACTCAGTTCGTATGGAAATTACGTTTTATATTAGAGCATAGTCAAATTTCAAATCTAGCATCAATGGCTTGTTCGCTAGTTCCCGTGTGACCACTCAGGTTAAGTAAACGTGCTGTGAAGTTTTACTTGGTGGATGATCACGTAGGTTTGCGCCCTCGTGATTCTGACTATTCCGGGCTCAACCTGGTTGGGTGAGATCATTGTGGTTGATGGGTTTTAAGTTTCCAACGCAAACAGCAAAGAGAATTGTAAATCTCAGCAGACGTGACATCAGACTGTTGATTGGGCTGCTGACGGGTCACTGTGCTCTAAGGAAACACCTAAAAACTATAGGGGTCAACAAGGGAACAGCGATGTGCAGGATGTGTGAAGAGAAGAGGAGACGGCTTCGCACATTATATTTGACTGCCCATATATGGCGCTACATCGCTTCAGGACGCTAGGGTTCCCGGGTTGTGAACTCATAGAGATACAATCTAACCCAGTAGAATCGTTGCTGAACTTCATTAGGGGTTTGGCAATTTCAAGGCTGGATGAGAGATATTACACGTGGAAAAACTGGTGTGCAATAGTCCTAACTAGTGGACGCAGCACTTGGAATTCCGAAAGGAAAGGCCGCCACAATTAATAAATAATAAAAGAGACGTTGGGCAAAAAATAATTTGACATACTTACACACTTCCAATTCCAACATAACCTCAGAGTACTATAAAACTCAATTCTGTTTTGACCCAAGGACTATGGAGTCATTGCCCCTTCTCACAATTCTTCGACTCATCTTTTTTTTTTAATTGTTTTTGTTTGCAGATGGTTTACTTCTGCGGGACCACCTCCCCTCCTAGGAAGGTAAGTTTACTTGAAAATAACTTGTAATTTGGTTTTTTACGAGTGGCATTTCATGATCAGGTGATTAAGATACTGTACAAGTACCGGGTTCAATTTATGATTTTATTATATAAAAAAAAAACATATTCGTACATACACTGACCGGCACAATTAGCCGTCGCGTCGGCCACCAAGTAATTTTTGATTTTTCCTAAAAATATAATATTCATGGGGAGTAAAATTGCCAGGTTACATTAAAAAAAACTCTGCTGATGTGACCCCCCAAAAAAATTTGGTGGGGGGCATACACAAATTGAGGGGGGTCTCGTGACGATTCCAAATCTGGGGCGTAAAATTTGAGATACCTACTAAATTTGAAGTTTCTGGCTCATTCCATTCTCTTTTTAGACAGGATTAATGAAAACCGCTTTAAAGCGGAAAAACGCCAGCGGTATATTTGATTGAACCCAAAAGTTTCGGAGCTAACTGAGACTCCAAATATGACATACTCACAAAATTTCAAATCTCTAGCTCTTACCATTCTCCTTTTAGACAGCGATACTGAGAACCGCTAAAAAGNAGCGCCTGTTTCACCACAATTATAAGATCTGATCAAGTGTTACATCAAACTTCCTTCCATCGTATCCAGCAGACAAAGGTCCTCTCTCTAACATCTCCAATACATCTCTCAAAGTCAAATCCCAATCACCCAGCTCACAAACGTACAAGTCTCTCACAATATTGTCTACATAATTACGCTGTGCCGCGCCGTACTAATTCTACAAACTTGTATCGATTTGTTCATCTGAACATAGCCTTAGTACTGCGATGTGTAGAAATAATAGTAATGTGTCGTAATAGGGTTCTGGTTTGGCCCAATAGTTTACAAAATCTAGTCAGCTCATTCCATGAACATATCATCCGCAAACATATGAATGGAACAGTTCCCAATCAAATCGTCAATGACGTTAACAAACAACAGACATCTAAACTATTCAGACAATCTAATATTATGAACATAATAAATGTCCATAACAAGTTTCATCAAAATCGGACAAGGCGTTCGAGAGTTATCGTGGAACAAACGGACACACTATATCAATATCGGCCAAGGCGTTTGAGAGTTATTGTGGAACAAACAGACAAACTATATCAATATCGGACAAGGCGTTCGAGAATTGTCGTGGAACTAACAGACACACAAGGTGTTCGAGAGTTATCGTGGAACGAACAGACACACTATATCAATATCGAACAAGGCGTTCGAGAGTTATCGTGGAACAAACAGACAAACTATATCAATATCGAACAAGGCGTTCGAGAGTCATCGGGGAACGAACAGACAGACAAAGAGACGTTTAAAGAAAAAATAAATCGTGGAATTAAAACTAGACCCCACTTCATTCAGCTACGAACGAAGTACCCAAAAGATACCAAGAAGGTATTACTGATGCTAAAGTGAGGAGCCCCCCCCCCAAAAAAAAAGGACCTCTCACAGTTTTTGAGCCAGATTGCTAATAGGTACGCCTGAAACACTTCTTAGGTTAATTTTAATCCAATGTAATTCATGAATGTAAGTCTTAAATTAGCCAGCGTCTATGGCATGTTGAATACACAAGTTCCCGTTAGATCACAGAAGTTAAGCAACGTCCAGCGAGGTTGTGCCATATGGGTGTCCACATGGATCTGCGCCCTCGTGATGCTGGCTATTTTTCCGGTCCAACCCAGGCTGGGTGAGGTCAATGTGGGTAGGTGGTTTTCAAATTTCCAGCGAATGGAGAGTGAAACCCCCGTCTTGAATGACCAATAGATGTTAAAGAGACGTTAAGCCAAATTAAAAATATATATATAAAAGGCTCAAATTTTGTAGGTAGTTTAAAACAACAGAGGTCGCAGTTCAACCAATCTCGTCTCCTACACAAAATAGAAGATTTTTCTAATAAACCACTCGAAGCTGCCTAACCTTTGAACCTCTTGTACATTTCTAAATAAAAAAGCTCTATTACATTGAAAAATATAATTAGTAAACGTTGTTTACTGTTTACTTGTATACAATTGGCATTCAATTTTTTTTTCCTACGTAGGTTTTGTGGTTTGGATCGTGCTTTGGTTACCTCCCACACAGCAGCATCAAGTGACAAAAAGAAATTCTTTTAGATTTCTAATTGAACCTCTTAGAATTTTTTAAAGTTTTATTAAATTTGTTTAAGAGTTGTTTAATATTATTAACAAGCAGGATTCAGTTGTCATTTGAAGTATCAGCTATTAGGTACGAAATGTTATTTCATTGCTTATAATAACATGGTTAACGCCTTTGAGATATTCTACATACAAGTATATTATTACAGTGTTTATTAGGTTTGTACTCGTATGTAATCGTTATGTTTGTCTCGTATACATCTATTTTGAAATGTCGTGGGTTCAAATTAGGGATGGGATTTTCGACTCACTTACATGAGTCGACTCGACTCCTCAATATGAGTCGACTCTCGATCTCGACTCTTTTTGAGTGCTAATTTTAAAAACAGCTTATTTGATCAGAAAGACATAATAAAACCAATTGACAGAAGTGGTATCTACCAAATGAACTTCCCCAACTTTGGTGAATACATTAAAAAGATATCGCCATTAATCGTTATCAGAAAAAAAACAACATAATTTTCGTTCAGTAAACAACAAACAATCGGAAAAATTTAATTTGCTGATTTTATGATTACCAATAATAATAATATACCTGTATTAGCCTGAAACATCGAAATGAAGCTTCTGTTTTATAATAAGGTTGTAAAACTTTTATGGACCTAATGCGGTATCCAGCTCTGAGGCTGTTCCAGTGAATAGGTAAATAATAGAAAGATTTCAGAGTAATGTTTTGAGATCCAAAGTCAATGCCTCTTGTTACATTCGATTAAAAAAAATGCCTCCTTCTTCTGAGATCAGGTCAAGTGTCAATCCTGAGGCCGTCCATTACCTCGAGTTTGGCAACCTATATAGACATTTCAAAAGAAGAAAACCACACGAGCTCCCATACAGCTCAATCTCTTTGTGCTTTTTCANTTAAAAAAAAAAAAAAAAAAAAAAAAAAAAAGGTACTCTTTGAAGAGTCGACTCATGAGTGAGTCGAGTCATAAGTCGACTCATGAATCGACTCGTGGATGACTAACCCATCCCTATTCTAATCTAACTCCATCCCCGCCTACTGTTCACAATAGATATAAATAAAGGTCGCAGTGATTAAGGAGCGCGGTAGCGCTCCGCCCCGCCAAGTCAAAAAAATGCGGTAGCTACCAAGAGNAATTTTTTTCTTTGTATGCATGCGTCCTTTTCCGAGGCTGCAGAATTCTTTTTGGTCAAAATAATTTAGTAATTTTTGGTTTATTATTTTCAATAATGAACCTTTGGTATCGTCATGGAAAAAAAAATTACCCCCCTCAAAATTTGATATTATACGTTTCAAGGTACGTAGAATCCAAAAATCGAAGAAAAAAAAGGAAAAAAAAATCGTTTGTCCGCTGATGGGCACTTTTGCCATTTAGTGTTGACCGATTTGGATGAAATTTGGTATATAGATCCCATCTGGGCTCTAATTGTGTCCCGAAACTTTTGGGTGCAATCGAATACAACTTTGGCAATTTTTGCCGCTTTTTAGCGGTTTTCAGTATCGCTGTCTAAATAGAGAATGGAAAGAGCTGGAGATTTAAAATTTTGTATGTGTGTCATATTTGGGGTCTCAGCTATCTCCAAAACTTTTGGGTTCAATCAAATATACCGCTGGCGGTTTTTACCGCTTTAAAGCGGTCTTCATTAATCCCGTCTACAGAGAGAATGGTAAGAGCCAGAGACTTCAAATTTGGTAGGTATGTCAAATTTAGGGTATAATACCATGGAAAATTTCAAAACTCCACATAAAGATGTTGAAAAGATATTCAGGCGGTCTCGGACTTTTGGGACACCTTGCATGAATTTCTATTGAGACTTGATATTTCGTCGATTGACTTTTTCACTTTAGAGAAATGAATTGAATGAAAATTGAATATATAGAGGTTCGGCCAAATTTAGGTATCCGAATTTCGGGCCTCGTCTAGGCTATGTACTTTTTAGCGTTATTCTGATTTTCTTTTATGCATTCTTTTCTCTAAAGTGAAAAAGTCAGTCGACGAAAATTTGAACTTTAAAAAAATCTTTCCTTCATAAAACAAAATTTATTAACGCTCTGTGTGCTTTAGCTGAAGTGCAAAAAAAATGAATAATTTCTGAGTCCCTTAAGAATTCCGGTCTCAGGACGGAATCTTTTTTCTTCTGACGCGTCGGTTTTTTTATTTTTCTGGCAAACCTTTATTTCTGAAATTTCATTAGTTTACAAAATCCTGTTTAACAAAACAAAGAAAGCAAACTAGAAACTGCAGATCTCATGAATATACTTTATGAGTCATTCGCTAGAGTAAGAAGGAGATAAAAGTAGTCGGGGGAGTGGCAGGCAGTATTTCCCAAAGTTTAGATTAAAACAATTGTAATTCAGTCTAGGGATGGGATTTTCGACTCACTTACATGAGTCGATC
>JAAEEI010000023.1:0-15147 GCA_012654025.1 Pachypsylla venusta
TATATATATTATATTATAACACCAGATTTTTATATATATTATAATACATATAAAAATCTGGTGTGAACATCACACGACTTTCCTTATCTACAAAAAGAAGAAGAAAGTATTGTAATGGGCCGTGACTCAATATTACATCTATAAGTGCTGTTCATTGGGATAAGAAAATGCCTATTAAAATGAAAGAAAACATGGACAAGAGGGTGACTCAATATTACATCTATAAGTGCTGTTCTTTGGGATAAGAGAATGCCTATTAAAATGAAAGGAAATATCGACAAGACTATTGAGCGGCCCGCTTTCAACGGAATGTTGAACGAATTATAATACATATAAAAATCTGGTGTGAACATCACACGACTTTCCTTATCTTCAAAAAAGAAGAAGAAAGTATTGTAATGGGCTGAAATTTTTGATGTCGAGTTTTCAATGCGAAAACACGTTTTGAACTTCCCGGAGCAGAAATACAATTATATATTACACTTCTTGATAATTATATTACACTTCAACCTAAGTTGTATTTTTCAATTACTTATATGAAATTTATATGAATTTGGCACTCAAATTTCAAGTTCTAAATTTCAACTCTTTCTATTCTGCTGTTAGGAGGAACCGCCAAAAAGCGGCCTTCGATCTCTAATTAGCGGCCAACAATATATTAAACTTCAACCTACGTTATATTTTTCAATTTCTTGTATGAATTTGATATGAATAGGCACCAAGTCTAAAGATCTAGCTATTACCGTTCTCATTTTTCAATTTCTTATATGAAATTCCATTTATATGAAAATCAATTAAGATATGATATCAATTAAGATAAAATCAGGATATGCGAAAACCGCTAAAAAGCGGCATAACACCGCCAACGGTACATTCGATTTCCACCAAAAGCTTATTTTGCCGTTCATGGCATAAAACTGACATACATATGAAATTTCAAGTCTCTAGCCTTTGCTGTTCTTGAGATATCTTGTTCACAGGCAGACAGGCAGACAGACGGACAGACAGACACACGGACCAATGGCTGAAACTCGAGATTTCGGCTCTTGGCACCCCAAACCGTGTTTTGGCATTGAAAACTCGACCCAAACCGTGTTTTGGCATTGAAAACTCGAAAATTTCAGCCCATTACAATGCAATCCTTTTTATAGGATAAGGAAAGTAAAAATGGAGACAATAGAAATGCGAATGTCGGCAGGTGTGACTTTGTCGACAAAAAAAAACTCTGCCAATGTGACACCTGGGTTTATTATTTTTCTGGCAAAAAATAATAAATTTTTTTTGGGGGGTACCCCCCCAATAAATGTATTATTTTTTGCCAGAAAAATAATAAACCCAGGTGTCACATTGGCAGAGTTTTTTTNCCAAAATTCTGTCAATTGTAAAGTGCCTATCAGCCAAAATGATTTTCCCGTCTGCGTTATCTGTAATGGCGGTTTTTGGCCTGTCTGCGCGCTGCTCATCATGAACTGGAGAAAATGTCACCGTCGCGTCGCACCATTTGCACACTCAAGCATTTGTCACCATAAATATGCACTAATTCAGTATGAATTTCATTGCCATTAAGCTCTTTTGCAGTTAAAAAGCGAATAACTGCACGCAACTCACAAGTAGACACGTTTTTAATAGGTAGCTTCAAGGTTTCCGAGCCGGTACCAATGAAAAAAAAAAACTTCGGTAAGACCGGTTCCGCTCTAATCGGTATATCCTAAACTATGTTCGGTCCCAGCTCGCTAGATGACGCTAGGGCAAAACGACAGACTTGGGAAACTTACTTTTTGAACATCCCTCGTATAAGATCGGTACTCATAACAGGTCCGGAGTTATTACATGTTGAACTTTAGCTTTTTAACCTCTTTTTCAATCACAGCTCTGCGTCTGTGTGATAATAAATTCTCAAGTTTCGGCTAAAATTGACTTAAATGTTATTATCTTCCCAATACTTAATGTTTAGCAATATGAAAACAACGGTCTATCGGAGTACGGTTTAAAAGTTCGAAAAAAACACAGAAAACGTTGAGTTTTACTTCGGGAATGAGAGCTTTTCTCCATATTTCACAATTTCAGCAAAACAGCTGTGGCTTAGTTACTTTAGCAGCAAGAAGCTGCAAAAACCCGCTAAAAATAGATAAGACTTCAACCAAAAGTGTCTTTACGCATTAAATGCATGGAATTGATATGAATCGGCACCAAATTTCAAGTTCTAGTTCTTACCGTTCTTCTTTTACAGACTGACCGACACACACATGAACCAAATNTGGAATGACCGCTTCAACAGAAGAAAAACACAGTGAGTTGTCGTAGGAACGGTGTTGATGGTCTTTGGCCGTGCCTGAGGGCACGGGTAGCCCCGATACGAAGAACCAACCATCTTGGTGGCCTTTTACTAAGCTATGGCTTATTAAAAGTATTCAAAAGCTCAAATTTAATTTAATATAATTCCGTCCCTTATTGGAGAACATCAGATCTCAAATTTGCAAAAAAGTAATAAAAAAAGTGGTAGTTCTATTTAAGAATTCAAAGTTGATCCAATGAAACCATTATCACAAATATCGGACCTACAGTTCTGGACTTAGAACCGATCTGGTGGACTAAGGCTCCTTCATAGAATAATCCATATCCATACTAATATATAAATGCGAAAGTAACTCTGTCTGTCTGTATGTATGTATGTTATGCTTTCACGCTTAAACTACTGAACCGATTTTGATGAAATTTGGTATGGAGATAGACTAAACTTTAGGAAAGGACATAGGCTACTTTTTATCGCGAAAAAAAGAGGGTTGGAACTATAAACGGCCATGCCTCTAAGGCGCCAAGCAAAGCGGGCATATTCTGCTAGCGGTTAATACTTTTGATAATTTGAAGAAAAATGTATGCAGAAACCTACTTTTTTGAAATTGTAATTTCCTCAATTATCAGAAACTGGTTGCCTAAAATAACATACCTAGTAATACATGAAAAATATGTGCGAGAAAAAATATGTGCGTCGCCAGTTATTACGCGGGCAATCATTTCACATAAATAATGATATCTAATTCATGCATTTTTCATTGTAGAGGAAATATTTTGGCCACTGTTGAGAGAGGACTTTAGAAACGGAACAGTTTTTTCAAAGATTTTTTTATTTTATTTTAGAAAGGAGAAAAAAAAAGACATCAATAATTACATACAAGAAAAAACACAAACAAATTAGTCCAACGATTCCCAACCTCGGGGGGTGATCGGCCCCTAGGGCCCTAGGGATCGTTTAAGAGAAAGGAATGGCAAGGGGGGCGATTTGCATCTGGCGGGCTATAAGTGGGATTTCCAACCTGGGCCCCCAGGTTCCTAGGGGTCGTTTAAGAGAAAGGGACGGCAAGAGGGGCTATTTTCATATGGGGGGCTATAAGTGGGATTCACAACCTCAGTAGGCGAACGGCTCCTAGGGCCCTAAGGGTCGTTTAAGAGAAAGGTACGGCAAGGAGGGCTATTTTCATATGGGGGGCTATAAGTGGGATTCACAACATCAGGTGGCAATCGGCCCCTAGGGCCCTAAGGATCGTTTAAGAGAAAGGGACAGCAAGGAGGGCGATTTGCATCTGGCGGGCTATAAGTGGGATTTCCAACCTGGGCCCCCAGGTTCTTAGGGGTCGTTTAAGAGAAAAGGACGGCAAGAGGGGCTATTTTCATATGGGGGGCTATAAGTGGGATTCACAACCTCAGGAGGCGAACGGCCCCTAGGGCCCTAAGGGTCATTTAAGAGAAAGGGACGGCAAGGAGGGCTATTTTCATATGGGGGGCTATAAGTGGGATTCACAACCTCAGGAGGCGATCGGCCCTTAGAGCCCTAAGGATCGTTTAAAAGAAAGGGACAGCAAGGGGGGCGATTTGCATTCCCTACCTCGGGGGGACGACCGCCCCTTAGGGATCAATAAAAGAAAGGAGCGATAAAAATATTTATTATTTCAGTCAGCAGGTAGATTGCCCATACTATAAGCGTGTTTTTGATTAAACTTAGTCCACTTAGAATTGGATTTGAATTTGAAAATGTTTAAATATTTTCCCCTCTTTTTTTCCTCAGAAGATCTTTTTTTCCAATTTTTGGACTAAGTTAAATAAAAAAACAGGCTTAGTTTATGTTGTTTGGATAAAATTAATTAATTCTTAATTAGCAAGTAAAAAAAATTTAGCGGGGTCATCGGGATTTTTTTTTTTTTTTTAACGCACAGCAAAAGAACCCGAGCTCAATAACTTAAGAACGGGGTAAGGTCGAAATTTACAAAATGGCCGCCATCTTGGAAACGAAATGAAAACGGCTCAATGAAGGATTTTGAGTTGGAAATGACCTGTCCCATAAACCCTGCTTCTGTGTCAACACTTTTTAGGTTCACCTTGTATTTAGTGTTTCAGTGTTTTTTGATAATCAAATCTGTTTTCAAGATATTGGGCTGCGAAAGGATTGCTCAGTGTTGATTAAAGAAAAAAATCACTTCATATGCTACTCTTTTGAAAAATTATTGAGGCGCGCCACAGCGCTCCGTCCGACAAGTCAAATACAATGAGCGTTGCTTCTAATTACTTTATGTATTTTAGCATTTTTTGTAATGCATTTATTTTTTCCCCATTTTTCCGGGAGCCTCCGGGAGCCACTCCCGGAGTGAGCAAAATCTAATGACTCAAACCTTCTCTAGAATTTTGATTTGACTCATCACTGATTACGAGCAGATGTTAATGACTCAAACCTACTCTAGGATTTTGATTTGACTCATCACTGATTACGAGCAGATGTTAATGACTCAAACCTACTCTAGGATTTTGATTTGACTCATCACTGATTACGAGCAGATGTTAATGACTCAAACCTACTCTAGGATATTGATTTGACTTATCACTGATTACAAGTAGGTGCTCAAGGACCACATCTGCTGTTAATCTTCCTCCTCTGATAAAGAACTTTGCGATAAGATACTGCTAAATCGGTTTAGAACAGGTTGTGGTGGGCCATTGTTCATTGGAGATGGTCTGAAACAAAAACATGGTATTTGTATAAAAATGATGTTAGGTACATTAAAAAAAAAAAAAAAAAAAAAAAAAAAAAAAAAAAAAAAAAAAAAAAANAAAAAAAAAAAAAAAAAAAAAAAAAAAAAAACTGTTGTGAATTTCTTTATCTATGAAAAAAAACTGGTGTGAATATCACACGACTTTCCTTATCTATCTAAAAAAAAACTGGTGTGAATATCATACGACTTTCCTTATCTATCTAAAAAAAACTGGTGTGAATATCACACAACTTTCCTTATCTATGAAAAATTATGTAATCAAACCGACCTCTGTGTTCGACGTTAACTCTTTTCAATCCAACCGACCTCTGTGTTGGACGTCAACTCCTTCTCAATCCAACCGACCTCTGTGTTCGACGTTAACTCAGTTAACTCTTTTCAATCCAACCGACCTCTGTGTTCGACGTCAACTCCTTCTCAATATAACCTACCTCTGTGTTCGACGTTAACTCTTTTCAATCCAACCGACCTCTGTGTTCGACCTCAACTCCTTCTCAATCCAACCGACCTCTATGTTCGACGTCAACTCCTTCTCAATATAACCGACCTCTGTGTTCGACGTCAACTCTTTTCAATCCAACCGACCTCTATGTTCGACCTCAACTCCTTCTCAATCCAACCGACCTCTGTGTTCGACGTTAACTCTTTTCAATCCAACTGACCTCTGTGTTCGACGTCAACTCTTTTCAATCCAACCGAACTCTGTGTTCGACCTCAACTTCTTCTCAATCCAACCGACCTCTGTGTTCGACGTCAACTCCTTCTCAATATAACCTACCTCTGTGTTCGACGTCAACTCCTTTTCAATCCAAGCTACCTCTGTGTTCAACGTCAACTTTCAATCCGACCTACCTCTGTGTACGACGTCAACTCCTCTTCAATCCGACCTACCTCTGTGTACGACGTCAAATCCTCTTCAATCCGACCTACCTCTATGTACGACGTCAATCCAACTTACCTCTGTGTACGACGTCAACTCCTCTTCAATCCGACCTACCTCTGTGTACGACGTCAACTCCTCTTCAATCCGACCTACCTCTGTGTACGACGTCAACTCCTCTTCAATCCGACGTAACTCTGTGTACGACGTCAACTCCTCTTCAATCCAACCTACCTCTGTGTTCGACGTCAATCCAACTTACCTCTGTGTTCGACAATGTGTAGGTAACGTCAAAGATGTATTACTAAATTTTTCTTCAGTAAAATCGTCATAAGGATTGTTCGGTCGACTTCTTTGCAACGTCATCGTTTCCAAATCATTCACTATGACGTCATCTGAGTTGGCTGGAGTGACGTCACTTCGACAATTTTCACATTCGTCTACGTAATCATCTTCGTTCGAGTCCAAACTCATTGACAGAATTGGATTCGAATTTGATAAATGTGACAGAAGTGTTGGCGTGGTGCACGATTTGTAAAGTATGGGCGGATTGATGAGAAGATCTTGACTACAGTTGGAGGTATGTGGACCATTTGCAGAAATAGGTGCTGTGAAATAGTTTGGTATAGTTGAATGGTTTGAAATATAATTGCTGGATATTGTCGATACGGAGGCTGTGAAACAAGAAATACAAAGGGTTTGATAAGATGTTCGGGTTTGATAAGGAGTTGGGGTTTGATAAGGAGTTGGGGTTTGATAAGGAGTTGGGGTTTGATAAGATGTTGGGGTTTGATAAGGAGTTCGGGTTTGATAAGGAGTTAGGGTTTGATAAGATGTTGGGGTTTGATAAGGAGTTGGGGTTTGATAAGAAGTTGGGGTTTGATAAGAAGTTGGGGTTTGATAAGATGTTGGGGTTTGATAAGGAGTTAGGGTTTGATAAGAAGTTGGGGTTTGATAAGGAGTTGGGGTTTGATAAGATGTTGGGGTATGATAAGGAGTTGGGGTTTGATAAGAAGTTGGGGTTTGATAAGATGTTGGGGTTTGATAAGAAGTTGTCCCATATTAGCCCACTATCGCTAATATACCAATATTTATGATTGCTGTACAAGCTGAAAGGTCGCACTATATTGTAAAATCAGTGTCCTGCAATAGACATTGTCCCATATTAGCCTACTATCGCTAAAATTCTGATTTTGTGTATTTGAATTTTTTTCAAAACTTCTAAGTTGATTTATTTATTATTCAGAAAATAAAAAATGAAAAATTTCATTATGATAATTTTCTTACCGGGCCTCTTAGGAAATAACGGGCCTGGCGGGGAATTCCCCCCCTCGTCGGACCTGCTTGTATATTTCTCACCTCTAGGATTAGCTCCTCCGGAACGGTGACCTCCTCCATTATGATGATAATGAGACCCAGCACCTCCATTATTGACAGTCGACGACTGTTTTAATGTATTTTTTATAATTGCATCATATTGTTTTTCCAATGCTAAATAATTTGCATGTAAATTCTTTGGACTTTTGTTATTATTTTGTTTTAATTTGGGAATCGTTGATGTTCGTTGAGCTTCGGTCAATTTCGATATATTATTATTACAACCACCAGCTTGACTTATTTTTCTGTTGTGCTTATTTTTATTATGATGATGATGACTTTCAAGATGATGCTTTCGATCATGGTCGGGTTTTAGCCGATCATGGTCGAGTTTCATTCGATCATGCTCGGGTTTCATACGATCAGGTTTTATTCGATCATTCTCTATTTTCATTCGATCATGATTTTCAGTTAATTTAGTCATTCGGTCTTGATCGTATTTATTCGTTCGAGTATCTTCGTATTTTTTCGACGAATGAGAATCTTGTTGATAGTGTTGCTGTGGTTTATGATCTTTGTGAATATGATATTCTCCTCTTGCTCGATTAATATTCTCTTCTATTTGATTGTTATTATTCGTCAATTGATTCTGTTTGAATTTCTCATTTGCTTCAAGGAGAATAGTATTTCTTACTTGTTCGTTTAATTTATTATTTACATCTTCTTTTTCATTTGTAATATTATAATATTTATCATTTACAGGTGTTTTATCAATTTTGTTACAAGCTATTGAATTATTGTTGCTACTTGGCATAGGAATGTTTACATAAATGTTTTGTGGGGACGACAATGGGTTGCCCATCATTGGAGATGGTGTTGAAGGTGTTTGTTTTATTTGTTTAATAGGTACTGGTTGATATAATTTAGATGTTGACGGTGATTTGAGTTGTTGATCTATTAGTGTTCTGTTGTTTGATGGTTGTTGAACATGTTGTTGTTGATGTTGATTGTTTGGTTGTAATGGATGTGAGAAGTGGCCGTTGTTACTATTCATTGAGAGTCCATCCGAGTTACACGAAGAAGATGCATTTTGATTTCGATTTAATGATGGATGACGAATATTTTCAATTGACGCTGAAAATAAAACAAAAATCTCAGGTGAACATTTCAAGACTTTCCTTAAGGTCGTAATCACACAATTTGTCATAACTCCAAAATTTTATTTGATGTTTTGTGAAATTTGTGTGTTTGTTATATATTCGTGTTCCTATAACACATTCAAAAAAAAAAAAAATATATATATTTGCTTTCAAATAAGATTTTATTTATAAGAATTTCTAATTAATTTTGTATCGACTATAAGTAAATAGATGAGTCACGAGCGCTTTCGTCTGTTACGACATCTTCTTAAGGTATACTGCTATTATTATGCACCACCAAGCCTTTTGAATAGCCAACTGGTCTCGTAGTACTCACCCGTGTCTGTAATGCGTGGTGTTTGAGGATAAAATTCCATGGGTCTGGCTGGGCTTGACCCACGCCCTACTGTTTACCAGTCAAGCGTCTTACCAATGCACCACCAAGCCTTTAGAATAGCCAACTGGTCTCGTAGTACTCACCCGTGTCTGTAATGCGTGGTGTTTGAGGATAAAATTGCATGGGCCTGGCTTGACCCACGCCCTAATGTTTACCTGTCAGGCGTCTTACCAATGCACCACCAAGCCTTTCGAAGAGCCAACTGGTCTCGTAGTACTCACCCGTGTCTGTAATGCGTGGGGTTTGAGGATAAAATTCCATGGGTCTGGCTGGGCTTGACCCACGCCCTACTGTTTGCCTGTCAACCGTCTTACCAATGCACCACCAAGCCTTTTGAGGAGCCAACTGGTCTCGTAGTACTCACCCGTGTCTGTAATGCGTGGTGTTTGAGGATAAAATTCCATGGGCCTGGCTGGGCTTGACCCACGCCCTACTGTTTACCAGTCAGGCGTCTTACCAATGCACCACCTAGCCTTTAGAAGAGCCAACTGGTCTCGTTGTACTCACCCGTGTCTGCGATGCGTGGTGTTTGAGGATAAAATTCCATGGGCCTGGCTGGGCTTGACCCACGCCCTACTGTTTACCAGTCAGGCGTCTTACCAAAGAGCCAACTGGTCTCGTAGTACTCACCCGTGTCTGTGATGCGTGGGGTTTGACTGGTCTGGGGTAGAGTATCATAGTGGACATTGGATCGTACAATAACAGCTGTTGTGGTGGTGGTTGAATGAGAGTTTCCAGAGAGTAGGTTCAAAGGAATTGTTCTATGATAGGGCATGGTAACTGTGGACACTATGCCCAGACTGGGAGTATCTGTGGAAGGGATAAAGAAAATATTGTTGACACAAATCAATAGAATTGATTGACCTGTTAGGCCCTCAAGATGGTTGGTTCTTCGTACCGGGGCTACCCGTGCTCTCGGGCACGGCCAAAGACCATCACCAACGTGCCTACGACAACTCGCTGTGTTTTTCCTTCGCTGGACCCAGCCGAGCTGCTGGCTGCTCATGATGTATATCATGAGCAGCCAGCAACTATCCATCAAACCCAACTAATCTAGAGCCGTCAGCATTATGGACAGATCCTGTTGGAGAGGCCGCCTTTCTTGGCCTGGAGACACANTTTTTTTTTTTTTTTTTTTTTTTTTTTTTTTTTTTTTTTTATTTTGCTTTCCTTATCCTATAAAAAGGAAAGTATTGTAATGAGCTGAAATTTTCCATGTCAAGTTTTCAATGCCAAAACACGTTTTGAGGCCCCCAGAGCCCGAATTTGGTTCATGTGTGTGTCTGTCGGTCGGTCTGTAAAAGAAGAACGGTAAGAACTAGAACTTGAAATTTGGTACCAATTTATATCAATTCCATGCATTTAATGCGTAAAAAACACTTTTGGTTGAAGTCTTATCTATTTTTAGTGGGTTTTTGCAGCTTCTTGGCTAATTTCGGCAGCTTTTTAGCGGGTCTACCTCACACAAGAACGGGTAGAGCTTGGAATTTGGCGCTTAAAGGTATGTAACAACTTTATGTTTGGAATGCTTAAAGAAACTTTTGGTTAAAATCAAATCTACCGTTGGCGGTTTCTGGTCACTTTCTAGCGGTTTTCATGAATTCTGTATAAAATGAGAGCTTCAAATTTGGTGTCGTGTGCATTTCAGAAAACAAAAAGAAACTTGAGTTGAATTTATCGTTTGCGGCTTTTTGCGATTGTCAGTGGTTTTTGTCCACTTTTTTCAAAACATGCCTTGGCATTGAAAACTCGACATCAAAAAATTCAGCCCACTACAATACTTATATTTTTTTTTTCAAATGAATTTCAATTCTTTATTTATTTTAAATATAATAAAATTTTATAATAAGCTATTTTTCCCAAACATTTTTATCCTTGTACCTACCTTTCATTGGGCAAGGCTTCGAATAGGTGGGATGGGGCAGAGCAAGAGGCAAATGAGGTTATCACTTACCCGATGGAATGTTATGAGTTTGGAGGGCTGCTTCAGCTCGAGCAGAAGCTATAGCTTCTTCATATGGAGGCGGCGCTTCTCCAGCTGGAAAATATCCATGAGGTTTCCAAAGAGCTGAATGTGGAGGTTCAAAGGCAACATATTCGGGCAGATATCGAATACTGCCTCGGATGCTGCCTTCAATGTAACCAATTCGATTATCTTCAACACCTAATGGGCGCGGTTGTCGACCTGAAATGAAACGATGGAGAAGTAATAATTATTATCATTATTTAGTGTGTTTCAGGGGGTTAAAAACCGCTGACACATTACAAATTTGCGAACAAAAATACCCCCCACCCTTATATTCAAATAAAATTATAAATATATATAAAAAAATCAAAACTGAAAATTAGATTAACAAAATTTGAATACACTGTAAAATTAAAATGACCTGTAAAGAAAACTGAAATTGTTATTAGTAGGTACCTGAAAAAGAGAGAGAAAAAAAAATTAGTTGTTGAACTCCTGTAGGCTGTAGGGAGCAATTTCTAAGAGACGATTTTTTAAGTACAACTTAAAATTTTTGTAGTTCATGTTTTTATTAGCATTATTTATTTTGTTATATATTTTAATACCTTTATCCAAAATTGATTCCCCATTCTTTATCCAAATATAATATGCGCCAGCCAATCCTAAATACTGCGAATGAGAATTTGTGCATCACTCAAATATCTCGAGCACGTACCTACCTATTGGAATTTACAGATGCCAAAAAANAAAAAAAAAAAAAAAAAAAAAAAAAAAAAAAAAAAAAAAAAAAAATCATCATGGATTTTAGTAAAACAAATATCTACCTATTATCACTGGCAGATCTAGAAAAATATTTTGGGGGGGCCTGATTTTTGGTTTATTATTTTCAATAATGAACCCTTGGGTTCGTCACGAAAAAGAATACCCCCCCCCTCAAAATTTGATATTATATGTGAAACGTATAATAGGTACAGGTACGTAGAAAATAAATGGTCGGAAAACCGTACCTACTAGACCATCGAATGTAGATGTTGCTCTTCTAAAGTTTGAATTATTATTATTATTATAATTCAAACTTTAATTCAAATATATTATTAGTGATATTATTATTATAATTTTTTTCTGCTGCCGTTGATATTTATATAAAAAGATTTGGCAACCTTCGGCTGTGGACTTTTCTCTTTAGTGATTGTATTATTAGAAAAGGATTTGGCAGCCTAAGGCTGCTGTCGTTGCTCTTTAGTAACAGTATCAGTTTAAAAAGATTTGGCAGCCTACGGCTGCTGACGTTGCTTTTTAGTAATAAAAAATAATCCCATGTGTCATATTAGCAGAGTTTTTTTATTCCTAGAATTATACCAGACAGTGATTGAGTAGGCTGTAGGCTCCAACCTACTCAACGACTTCAGATTTCAGGGGCGGCAAATTTCGGGAACCAAAATTTCCATGAAATACCGAAAATTATCAATTAAATTTTATGTTTATTCATTTTTGGGCCTCTAACGGGGCCCCAAAAACAAAATTCCTTTAAAATTATAAAAATTGCATAATATAATACTTGGGTGGCTGTGCATACCAAATTTTATCAAAATCGGACGATTTTTTTTTTTTTTCATTTGTGGGCCCCTGCCGGGGCCCTAAAAGCATAAAATCTACAGAATACCAAAAGTTGTCAATTATAATACTTGGACGACTGCGCAAAATTTTATCAAAATCAGACAAAATTTATGTTTTATCATATTTGGGGCCCTACCGGGGCGCCAAAAGCAAAGAATCTACAAAAGACCAACAATTGTCAAATATAATACTTGTTTTTTTTTTTCTTTTGTGGGTCCCTACCGGGGCGTAATGGCGGTGCCCCTGTCAACGCACTCACATGGGCCCATTTTTTTACAAATAAACTAATGCCCTATTTACAGTATTTACCTATCCATTTTAAATTTCATCAAAATTGGTTGTGTGGTTTGGATTTTAGAGATTTGGTCCAATTGCGACGTTCTTGGTCCTAAACCGTGAGAGGGGGGCCCCCACTTAATGCTGCAAAACAGTTAATATAATGAGTCGAATAATCCCTTTTAGGCTCCAGACACCAATTGTTTTGAATTTTAAGTGAATAAAAGGGGCCGTTTTCTTTTAAATCGTTAGTCAATTGAAGGCAGTTGAGCCCCACTGACGGATCCCCTGAAGTTTGGATTTTAGAGATTCGGTGCTAAAACGGCTATTCGGTCCGCTGGGGGCGCCCCTGAGGACGATATCGAGGAAAAGACGCAGGTCATCTTTGCCCAAAGATGACCTGTGCCAAATTTCATCAAAATCGGGCCAGTGGTTTGACTTCCAGAGCTCTGCACACGATTTCGTACGTACGTCCCAAGTGGAACGTTGGAAATATCGGACCCCATGGCTCTAAATATTTCCAAACTTCAAAAATGACCCGAAATAGTGAAAATATGGCCCAAAAGCAATAGGAAATGATATATTTGATCTTTATTTTGGGTTTTGGGTTCCCGTCAAACGATTTTTTGGGCCAAAAAAAGTCAAAATTTTCTGCACGAATACAATACTTTATCTTCCAGAGGAAAAGAAAGTAAAAATGTATAAGTCATAGAATCCAAAAATCGAATAAAAAAAATCCGTTTGTCCGCCGTACGCCGTGATGGGCACTTTTAGCGTTGACCGATTTGGATGAAATATATGACCCATCAGGGCTCTTATTGTGCCCCAAAACTTTTGGTTGCAATCGAATGCAATCGAATACCCTTGCCGATTTTTGCCGTTTCTTAGCGGTTTTCAGTATTGCTGTTTAAAAAGAGAATGGTAAGAGCCAGAGACTTCAAATTTAGTAGGTATGTCAAATTTAGGGACTAATTACGCCCCAGATTTGGAATCGTCACGAGACCCCCCTGTTTTTTTGCCCCCCCCCATTTTTTTTGGGGGGGGGGGCAAAAAAAGTTTATTATTTTTTACCAGAAAAATAATAAACCCATGTGCACATTGGCAGTGTTTTTTCTTCCCTATATGTACTCTGTTATGTGTACCTATACAACTATACCTACATATAGGCACATAATATTATTATGTATTGAGAAACAACGGGTATGAAGATGTTATAATAATGAGACTTATTAAAAATAAATGATATTTTATATAGATTTTTTTTTTTTTTTTTAATTTGGCTTAACGTCTTTTTAACATCTATTGGTCATTCAAGACGGAAGATAGGTATTTTATATTTACTTACCTACAGTTATAAATTATTTGAGTAGGTAGATACCTAATTATTATTATTTATAGGTACCTAAGTCATAATATATAAATATAATCCATAAAATTTTAGTCACTTTGGGGGGGGGCTTGGGCCTCCCTGTAAATCCGCCAGTGCCTATTGTGTAAATTTGAGTTTGCTATTCATTTTTTTTTTTTTTTTGCAAGTTTTACAAATAGAAATACCAACGGAAGTTTAAATATAGCAGCAATATCCCTTAGGTAAAGTTTGCACAGTGTGATTATTGTAGGTACATCAGTAACACGCAGAATTTAGGTCTGTTTTTTTTAAAAAAAAACTTATGTAAAAAAAATTGAACTTTTGAAAAAAATTCTATAAAAAGAGAGGAAATTTTGATAAATTATTTGAACATTTTCAAGGTCAAATCAAATTATCGAAGAATTTGAAAATTTCTATACTCTCCAAGACTCTAGTTTTTGAAAATGTTCGAATTAAAAATTGGTGTTGTTCTTATTTCTCTTTGATATGAGAATAAGTTAACCCTCTCGTGCCCGTGGTAGCAAACTTGCTACCAAAAGTTGGTGAATTATCTAATTTTGCTTGTGTCCCCCCTTAGTATTTTTGTTGATTTCAGAGCATCGTGTGAAAGGTTCTTTACCCTTCTTTACCCATATTAGATAATTCAAAAACTTTTGGTAGCAAATTTTCTACTACGGGCGCGAGAGGGTTAANTATATATATATATATGATTGCACCGAAAATTTTCTAAGCTTACTCAGACCCCAAATATGACATATACATACCAAATTTCAAGTCTATAGCTGACTTACAATTAGACCCCAAACAGAACCCTCATACCAAATTTCATCCAAATCGGTCAACGTAAAAGTGACCATCACGGCGTACGGTACGGTAGACAAACGGATTTGTTTATTCGATTTTTGGATTCTACGTACCTTGAAACGTAAAATATTAAATTTTGTGTGTGTGGGGGGGGGGTAAACCAAAAACGAGCCTAAACTAAACAGCAGGTATAAGATTTTAGAGGGTATTAGTACACGAGGCTGTTAGTCCCCTATGGATGGGGCGACATAAAAAGAATACTTCTAAGGCACTCAAGTCCATGCCAGTCGTAAAAGGCGACTAAGGACAGGATCAGAAACGATATGCTTTCTATTACCCA
>JAAEEI010000240.1:0-13562 GCA_012654025.1 Pachypsylla venusta
CCATATCGATCTGTTTGAATCTAACAAAGCAATTGTCAAAGTTGTGAAAGAGAATTCCTCCGGAATTCCTCAGGAAAAGTTCTTCCATATCGATCTGTTTGAATCTAACAAAGCAATTGTCAAAGTTGTGGAAGAGAATTCCTCAGGAAAAGATCTTCCATATCGATCTGTTTGAATCTAATAAAGCAACTGTCAAAGTTTTGGAAGAGAATTCCTCGGGAATTCCTCAGGAAAAGATCTTCCATATCGATTTGTTTGAATCTAACAAAGCAATTGTCAAAGTTGTGGAAGAGAATTCAAAAATAGGTATTAAACCAAAACTGGGATGAGACCAATTTATTTTCCTTCTAGCCAGCGTATATGGCACGTTGAATACACCAGTTCCCGTTATTGAAAATAGTTGATTATTGAAAATAATAAACCAAAATAACTAATTTAAAAAATGTGTTGATTTATTAGATAAATAAATATTCTATCTAAAATAAAGAGCCAGTCATTATTGTGACCCTTTTCTTGTTCTCCTAGTGCCAGAGGACGAACTTTCTGCTTTAGATTTATTATCTGCTTTTTCCCTTTTAGATTTTACCATTAATTTTCTTAACTCGTGGGCTAAAGCATCCAAGCTTTGTGTAAGTTCAAACTTCTCGTCCTCCAAATTGTATGATGGGTCTGTCCGTTTCATTTTTCTCATTTTTTTCATTCTTTTCTTTATCGCTGATATCTCCTCAGTAAATTGTTCGTCAGAGATTGGTTCTGATCCGACTGGTGCATAACACTTTCTGGTTTGAATTTCTTCATTCATAATAAGTAATTCTTTCTTAATGTGTGATATCTTATCCTCATATATTCTTAATTTTTGAATGTCTTCAGTAGCTTTTTGTAGCGCACTCATCAAATACTCATCAGTTTTATCCAAATGCGATATCTCGCTCATGAAATGAAGTACTTGTCTAGTAATTGTATCCAAATGGTCTGCCGTTACATTTCTTATATTGTCAAGCAATTCTTGGACTACAAATTCTTTATAGACATCAGTCCATGTCCCCTGCAAATTTTCCATTTCTTCTTCTAACGTTTTCACAAAGACGTCGAGTATGTTTTCTTTGTTTGCGAGCAATTCTACTCTTCTCAAAAAGACACCCTTTCTTACTTGTAGTGCTTTCTGTCTATCTTGTTCTTCCTGGCTATCTTGTGAATCTTGTTCTGTATAACAAAATAAACGGATCATGGGAGCGAGAAAACGGTTTCATTTTTTAATCAAATAGTCTCTTATTGAAAACACAAACGCAAAAAATTATCTAAATCATTGTTTGTCGTTGGATATCCAACGGGGTAATGCCGCTAGTATGCTAGACACATTGCCAGTTTCCAGTAAATTTACAACCTATAGGCTCATCTTAATATATAAGTCAGTAATTTGTGTGTACCTATGAGGGGTTGTCTGTTACAATACCATAGCCCAAATGGTAGCAGATAGCTAAAAATTGATGGGAATGGACCCCCCCAAAATCATGATCTGCGAAACCAGGAAAATTATCAGATCTAAAATATGTCAAGCCGTTTTCGAGTTACGAAAACGGCTTTCTAATTTCTTCTCCAAAATCGGACAGTCACTGTCCGATATCTTAAATTTTGTCGCGACAACATATCAACTCAAAGCGAGAAAGTTTTAGGTGGNTTTTACGACATTTTATGCAAAGGTATGGCCAACCATTCCAGAGTTACGAGTTCGAAACCGGGAACGGGTAAAATAAAATTTAGAAAAAACTAAAAAGTCAGAATGGCTGTGCCACTAAGGCGCCTGGCGAAACGTTTAAATCTTGTTTTACAAACGTTTCAATATACAGGGTGGACACAAACCGATTGTCCCCCCCCCAAATTCCATTGTCCTTGAAAAACAAAGATAGCAATATAAGATTTCGTAGCAAAGCAAAAAATTTTTTGCAAAAAAAAAAAAAATGTCCAACCGTTTTCGAGTTACGGCCGATCTCCAGTTGTAAGGGAAATCATAGAATACTTTTAGCATGAGAACGGCCATCAAGCCTTAGAATCCATAGAGAAGCACGGACAAACAGCCAGTGTACAATATATAATGCTAATAGTAATTTTTGAAGTTATACTTCTTTAGGCGCGGTATGAAAAAATGTTGAGAGTGAAATTTTATTTTTTGCGAGACGCGAAAGCGAGATGCGGGAGCGTCACGCGTAGTGATGGACGCGAGACGAGACAGGTCCTGTCTCGTCTTGTGTTTTTTTCACGAGACAAGATAAAATCCTTGTCTCGTCTCAAAACCAAAAGGTCTCGTCTCGTAAAAACACGAGAAATTTCTCGTCTCGTAAAAAATAGGTACCTATACTAGACCTTTTCCTGGAGATTCTAACAATATATTATTTTTATATTATAGCATATATTATATTAGCAATATATGTATTAGTGTAGATACATAATATGTATTATGATACATGATAGTAATGTATCTCGAATATGGCTGAAAATATAAAAAAACGCAAAAACACGTATCCCTCAGATTTAAGGGGGATTAATTTTAGATAAAAAAAAAATGTTTGGCCTCGTCCAGCCCTTTAGGCTGGACACTGGCTGGATTCAAAATCTTAAATGTAAAGGTATATCAAGTAAAAATCTTAAATGTAAAGGTACATGAAGTAAAAATTTTAAATGTAAAGGTATATCAAGTAGAAATCTTAAATGGGAAGGTATATCAAGTAAAAATCTTATATGGGAAGGTATATCAAGTAAAAATCTTAAATGGGAAGGTATATCAAGTAAAAATCTTATATGGGAAGGTATATCAAGTAAAAATCTTAAATGGGAAGGTATATCAAGTAAAAATCTTATATGGGAAGGTATATCAAGTAAAAATCTTAAATGGGAAGGTATATCAAGTAAAAATCTTATATGGGAAGGTATATCAAGTAAAAATCTTAAATGGGAAGGTATATCAAGTAAAAATCTTATATGGGAAGGTATATCAAGTAAAAATCTTAAATGGGAAGGTATATCAAGTAAAAATCTTATATGGGAAGGTATATCAAGTAAAAATCTTAAATGGGAAGGTATATCAAGTAAAAATCTTATATGGGAAGGTATATCAAGTAAAAATCTTAAATGGGAAGGTATATCAAGTAAAAATCTTATATGGGAAGGTATATCAAGTAAAAATCTTAAATGGGAAGGTATATCAAGTAAAAATCTTATATGGGAAGGTATATCAAGTAAAAATCTTAAATGGGAAGGTATATCAAGTAAAAATCTTATATGGGAAGGTATATCAAGTAAAAATCTTAAATGGGAAGGTATATCAAGTAAAAATCTTAAATGGGAAGGTATATCAAGTAAAAATCTTAAATGGGAAGGTATATCAAGTAAAAATCTTAAATGGGAAGGTATATCAAGTAAAAATCTTAAATGGGAAGGTATATCAAGTAAAAATCTTATATGGGAAGGTATATCAAGTAAAAATCTTAAATGGGAAGGTATATCAAGTAAAAATCTTATATGGGAAAGTATATCAATTAAAAATCTAAAATGGGAAGGTATATCAAGTAAAAATCTTAAATGGGAAGGTATATCAAGTAAAAATCTTAAATGGGAAGGTATATCAAGTAAAAATCTTAAATGTAAAGGTATATTAAGTAAAAATCTTAAATGGGAAGGTATATCAAGTAAAAATATTATATGGGAAGGTATATCAAGTAAAAATCTTAAATGGGAAGGTATATCAAGTAAAAATGTTAAATGGGAAGTTATATCAAGTAAAAATCTTAAATGAGAAGGTATATCAAGTAAAAATCTTATATGGGAAGGTATATCAAGTAAAAATCTTAAATGGGAAGGTATATCAAGTAAAAATCTTAAATGGGAATGTATATCAAGACCTTGTTTTAAAGGTCTCTTTAATACGAGTTCATTACAGAAAACCAGAGCCCTCTAGGATCTGCCGTTCACGAATAACAGGGTGGAACATGTGAAAATGGACCCTTTGCGGCCGCACCTAAGTATTAGGTAAACTGCTCAAAGCGTTGCCCGTTTAACTCATACAATGGTATAGGCGGGCCTCGAACTCACGCCCTACTTTTTCAAATGTATCAGGGGTGATGTCCACACAGGCCTTCTTGATACGGTCTTTGAGATTTTCGGGAACGCAGGTTGGGCTCGATAAACAACCGACTAGAAATACCCGCATAAAAAATAGTCACACGGATTCAAGTCCGGTGAGCGGGGACACCATTCCCGAGGACATCTACTACCTATCCAGCTGTTTTGAAAACTTTGTTCTAAGAAGGTTCAACCATCTTGTTGGAACATTATTTTTTACAAAATTACTTATTTGGGATCATAAAAACTTATTTCTAGGCATTTTTAACTACCATTTAGATGCGGCCGCAAAGGGTGCAGTTTCACTAATCCCCCTTAAATCTAAGGGATACGTGTTTTAGCGTTTTCTTATATTTTCAGCCATTCTCGAGATACGGGGGGTGGGTTGAGTTTTTATGGATACACTGTATATATGTATTTCAGACTGTCTGTTTTAAGGTTTGTGCTTCTAGAACCAACCGTAAGACGTAACGATTGGAAATAGACTTCTCAAGGCGAAAACTTTGGTTTTCGCCACTAAAAAATTCATTTAAACTCTCACTATTACTATCTCACTAAAAAATTCTCTCACTAAAAAATTTGGCGACAAGTTCCAACACGAAGGAAGCCCATTTCTGTGGGCACCAAGGGGCTATCAACTTGCAACCCTGCCCATCCTTTCACCACCGTGAATTTAAAATAACATTAATCCTACGGACACGACTTCTAATTAGCGTTCAACCGCTAATCCTATGACCACGGCCGATAATTAGCGGCAAACAATATGTTACACTTCAAGTTGTATTCTTCAATTTCTTGTATGAAATTGATATGAATAGGCACCAAATTTCGAGTTCTACCTCTTTCCATTCTAGTTTTAGGTGGAACCGCCAAAAAGCGGTCTTTAACCGCTAATTAGCGGCCAGCAATATATTACACTTCAACATAAGTTGTATTTTTCAATTTCTTATATGAAATTCATATGTATTGGCACGCATTTCAAGTTCTAGCTCTTTCCATTCTGGCTTTAGGCAGAGCGGCAAAAAAACTGCTTCCAACCGCTAATTAGCGGCAAACAATATTTTACCCTTCAACCTAAGTTGTATTTTACAATTTCTTGTATGAAATTGATATGACTAGGCACCAAGTTTAAAGTTCTAGCTATTACCATTCTGGTTTTAGGTGGAACCCCCAAAAAGCGATCTTTAACCGCTAATTAGCGGCTAACAATATATTACACTTAAACCTAAGTTGTATTTTGGAATTTCTTGTATGAAATTGATATGAATAGGCACCAAGTTTAAAGTTCTAGCTATTACCCTTCTCTTTTTAAGCAGGATATGCGAAAACCGCTAAAAAGCGGCATAAAACCGCCAAAGGTATAATCGATTTCCAACCAAAGCTGAGAAAATGTAACACATAGATACTTATATACAATTATGATAATGAGCTGAAAAGAGCATCCGAAAAGTCTTATTTTTTTACGAGACGAGAAGTTTCTCGTATTTTCACGAGACGTATTTTCACTTGTCTCGTCTCGTCTCACGATTTCACGAGACAAGACAAGGCCTTATCTCGTCTCGTATTTTTTACGCGAAACGAGACAAAACCACTGTCTCGTCCAAAAAGTTTCGAGACGAGACGAGAAATTTCTCGTCTCGCGTCCATCACTAGGACCTATATACTAAATTTCATCCAAATCGGTCAACGTAAGTGGCAAAATTGTCCATCACGGCGCACGGCGGACAAACGGATTTTTTTTTTTATTCGATTTTTGGATTCTACGTACCTTGAAACGTATAATATCAAATTTTGAGGGGGGGGGGGGGGGTTTTTTTTTTTTTTTTTCGTGACGATTCCAAAAGTTCATTATTGAAAATAATAAACCAAAAATAATCACTACATTAACTTCATATATCTCAGAGAACAATCTTAAAATTGTAACACCTAAACCAAATAGAAATGAAAAACGGTGCAGCTGAGCTGATGTGGAATACATGAGCCGCCACCACAAGTCATGGAAAATGTTTTGTTTATCGTCAGCTGAGCTGATGTGGAATACATGAGCCGCCACCTGGAAAATGTTTTGTTTATCGTAACTATTACGAACAGTATATATTACTAATATAGGAGGAACCAAATATTCTACACTTAACAGTTGCCGAAGTGAAGCCAAAATGGTGAAATTATTTTTCTTTATCTCAATGTTGGTGTCGATTGCGGTCCATTTTACGGTAAGTGTAAAGTGTAAGAAACGAGAAGTGGCCATTCAAAGCGTTGTAATTGGACGCCATTAGACTTTTTCATAAAACTCATAAAGGTTTCCTCAAGTCACAGTTTTACACTAATAATCAAAAATATCAAAACTAATCTAAATACTATACAACCGCATGTGTAACTGACTCACTGACTCACGGAGCCCCCAACTCGCATTAGCGAGTCTATACATATAAAACGCAAAGCCCAGTTGGTATGCTGACTGTGACTGATAATCAACGTAGCTCCACGATGGCTAAACGTAGAGACTTGAAAATTGGTACACAGATCCCTTTTAGTATGTAGGTGCGTAATAAAAAATTTAAAGTTCAAGTGGAAACAAGTTCCCGCCAAAAATGACGCTATTTAGCGGGTCTTTTTGGATTTTATTTCTGGGTTAACGAAAAGAGATAACAAATTACCGAGAATAGACCCCCCCCCCAAAAAAAAAATACTATGTTAGGACCCTATAAAAAATATAAAATTTGAAATTTTCCGGTTTCTCCCCGATTTATGGACGGTTTTCACCACCAAAAAATCGGAATTGAGAAGTACCAATTCGGGATGAGCGAGAAAGCTGATATTTGATATAAAGGTGTTCCGAAGTACCAAAAGTCATATCCTTGAATAAAATATCGAATTTTCTAAATAGGAGCGGTGCCCAAGCTGGGAGTCGGTTCCACCAAAAACTCATAGTTAAGAAGCGAGAGATGAGCGAGAAAGCTGAAATTTTATACGAAGTTGTTCCACAGTGCAAAAAGTAATATCTTTTAGGAAAATAATGAATTTTCTAAATAGGAGTCTTGTTTACTCTGGGGATCGGTTCTACAAAAAAAAAAAAAAAAAAAAAAAAAAAAAAAAAAAAAANAAAATGAAAAAAAAACACTACCGTTATTTATGACGAGCATTCACTTACCAATAGGATGTCTGATATAAATTTGTTAAATAATAAAAAAAATGAAAATTGAGAAGTTTTAATTTAGCGATCTCGAAATTGTTGTTCAATATTATAACCTTAGCAAAGCAAGGGAAAACAGCTAGTAATCCATACTAATATATAAATGCGAAAGTAACTCTGTCTGTCTGTATGTATGTGTGTATGTATGTTACGCTTTCACGCTTAAACTACTGAACCGATTTTGATGAAATTTGGTATGGAGATAGACTAAACTTTAGGAAAGGACATAGGCTACTTTTTATCGCGAAAAAAAGGGGGTTGGAACTATAAACGGCCATGCCTCTAAGGCGCCAAGCGAAGCGGGCGTATTCTGCTAGTAATACAATAAAGATGGTTTAACGTATTTTATTTCCAGGACGGAAATAATCTGAGAAGTAATTTCGATGAAAATGCAACTTCATATTATAAATCTAACTCAGTGTCAGTTGATGACGAAAGCTCCTCATCCGATGAGGATGAAGAATTTTATACTCGTAGAACTGATAATCCTGAGGAATCGGATGGATACGCTGAGAGTGAAACAGAAGAAGCTGCTGCTGAAAGTGAATCGGACCAAGAATCCGATGATGATGACGAGGAATCATATGCAGAAAGTGACAATGACAATGATGTCGCCTCGGAAGAAGATACTGAAAGTGCTTCTGAAGTTGAAATTGATTTTGATAAAGTTTCAATCAATGATTATGAGCCAGAATCTGATTAAGTTTTGATTTAATTAGGGAAGCAATCCATCAATCTCAAATCTGATATTTCAATAAAACAAGTTTTCAATATTTTTCTAAAGATTACTATGTGTTACTGCTTAGTCATTTCTATTCTTTTTACAGGGAAATTTTTATTTTACTAAAAATAACTGGGGGGGGGGCACGTGTCCCCAGTGCCCTCCTCTATATCCGTACATGATCTTCTTCTTCCTTGAAGTTATGACAATTATATAGCATATTATCATTGACAGATAAATGTTTGAATTTTGATTTTTTCGCATTTGCTTTAATTTTAGTATCTATAGGTTCACACATTATTTATATAATGGAAAATGTATCCTTCAAAAAATAAAGACACATATAGTGTGCTAACGGGTGAAGTATTTTTCTAACAAATATAAATATCAACTGATATAGTTTGCCGACAAACGGCGTATTTTTTAAGAGAAAAATATCGACTGGTATGATTTCATGATGAAGGACGTATTTTTTTTTTTTACAGAAAAATATAGACTGGTATGATTTCCTGATGAAGGACGTATTTTTTTACAGAAAAATATAGACTGGTATGATTTCCTGATGTAGGACGTATTTTTTTACAGAAAAATATAGACTGGTATGATTTCCTGATGTAGGACGTATTTTTTTTACAGAAAAATATAGACTGGTATGATTTCCTGATGAAGGACGTATTTTTTTTAGCAGAAAAATATCGACTGGTATGATTTCCCGATGTAGGACGTATTTTTTTTAGCAGAAAAATATAGACTGATATAGTTTGCTGATGAATGACGTACTTTTTTTTTTAAAGAAAAATATAGACTGGTATGATTTCCTGATGAAGGACGTATTTTTTTTTTACAGAAAAATATAGACTGGTATGATTTCCTGATGTAGGACGTATTTTTTTTTTACAGAAAAATATAGACTGGTATGATTTCCTGATGTAGGACGTATTTTTTTTACAGAAAAATATAGACTGGTATGATTTCCTGATGAAGGACGTATTTTTTTTAGCAGAAAAATATCGACTGATATAGTTTGCTGATGAATGACGTATTTTTTTAAAGGGCATATATCGACAAATATAGTTTGCTGATGAATGACGTATTTTTTAAAGAAAAAATATCGACTGACATAGTTTGCTGATGAATGACATTTTTTTTTTTTACAGAAAAATGTTGACTAGTATAGATTGCTGATGAATGACATATTTTTTACAGAAAAATGTCGATGAGTATAATTTGCTGATGAATGACGTTTTTTTTTTTTTTACAGAAAAATGTCGACTAGTATAGTTTGCTTATGAATGACGTATTTTTTGAAAACGAAAAATGTCGACTAGTATAGTTTGCTGACGAATGACGCTTTTTGACAGAAAAATGTCGACTGACATAGTTTGCTGATGAATGACATATTTTTTACAGAAAAATTTCGACTGGTATAGTTTGCTGATGAATGACGTATTTTTTAAAAGGAAAAGTGTCGACTAGTATAGTTTGCTGATGAATAACGTATTTTTTCAAAGGAAAAATATCGACTGACATAGTTTGCTGATGAATGACATATTTTTTTACAGAAAAATGTCGACTGACATAGTTTGCTGATGAATGACATATTTTTTTTAAAAGGGAAAATGTCGACTAGTATAGTTTGCTGATGATTGACGTATTTTTTTAAAGGAAAAATTTCGACTAGTATAGTTTGCTGATGAATGACATATTTTTTTTAAAAGAAAAAATGTCGGCTAGTATAGTTTGCTGATGAATGACTATTTTTTTAAAGGAAAAATGTCGACTAGTATAGTTTGCTGATGAATGACATATTTTTTTAAAAGGAAAAAATTCGACTAATATAGTTTGCTGATGAATGACATATATTTTTTTAAAGGAAAAATATCGACTAGTATAGTGTGCTGATGAATGACATATTTTTTTAAAGGAAAAATGTAGACTAGTATAGTTTGCTGATGAATGACATATTTTTTTAAAAAGGAAAAATGTATTGCTGATGAATGACATATTTTTTACAGAAAAAGTTCGACTAGTATAGTTTGCTGATGAATGACGTATTTTTAAAAAGGAAAAGTGTCGACTAGTATAGTTTGCTGATGAATGACGTATTTTTTCAAAGGAAAAATATCGACTGACATAGTTTGCTTATGAATGACATATTTTTTACTGAAAAATGTGGACTAGTATAGTTTGCTGATGAATGTCGTTTTTTACAGAAAAATTTCGACTAGTATAGTTTGTTGATGAATGACGCTTTTTTTTACAGAAAACTGTCGACTAGTATAGTTTGGTGATGAATGACATATTTTTTTAAAAAGGAAAAATGTCGACTAGTATAGTTTGCTGATGAATGATATATTTTTTTTAAAAGGAAAAATGTCGACTAGTATAGTTTGCTGATGAATGACATATTTTTTTTAAAAGGAAAAATGTCGACTAGTATATTTTGCTGATGAATGACATATTTTTTTTAAAAGGAAAAATGTCGACTAGTATAGTTTGCTGATAAATGACATATTTTTTTAAAAGGAAAAATGTCGGCTAGTATATTTTGCTGATGAATGACATATTTTTTTTAAAAGGAAAAATGTCGACTAGTATAGTTTGCTGATAAATGACGTATTTTTTTAAAAGGAAATAGGTATATCGACTGACATAGTTTGTTGATGAACGACTATTTTTTTTTTTTTTTTTTTTTTTTTTTTTTTTTTTTTTTTTNTTTTTTTTTTTTTTTCATTGTATCCAGCTTCGAGTAACAATACCAGTGCCAAAAAGTAGGTCGCATTGTTATTCGGTTTCAATTTTTTTTTCCATTGTCACCAAGTCACACGTGCCCAGATGTTTTTTTGTCACCAAGTCACACGTGCCCAGATGGTCTCTCTCAACATCTCTAAAATAATATAACTGAAAGTAACGATAGATCTATGTATGTAGGTCATGAATTGTTTAGGCAAAACACAAAGAGATATCGAATAATTATTGGGAATGTACCAGGAAGTCAAGGAATTTCACTTTGACGATTTGGTAGACACCCTGAATTTAGGACATTGTTTGCAGAAAACTGCTCAACCGGTTTTGAGTTATGGCCGTTTTTCCCGCTTTTGTACGGGAACATTCATTGGGCGCCAAACTATAAGACGTAGCAAGGCAAACAGCTCGTCATTCTATGTATTGAAAAGCTTAAACGCTATACAAAAGACTAATTACTCGAAATCAGTTTGTTGAATAAATTTTGGACGTTGGTTACCTCCGGACTTTTGACCTTGATAATATGTCTCAAGAGGTTTTTTTTCCAGCATCAACGGCACTCTGGTAACATCTGATCTCATTGGATCACTGAAGTTTCAGAGAGGTGAGGTCAATGCTACTTCAAAAATTAACAATACGGAGCCACACCCCACACGGCGCGGCGAGGGCTTTAATGAGGGCAAATTTTTTGAGCAGCTCCTTTTTACCTGCAATACGATATCAACTGGACAGCGCAATCGCCTCTATTGGGAGTGCTAAAGTTATAAAGTACCTCGTCTTTGCGGATCGTCTCGAACACTGGACAAATTCAAGAACAAAATTGGGGAGTAAATCAGCAGGACACGTATAACAATGCTAGTTAAAGTTAAATCAGCAGGATACCCATGACAATTCTATTCAAAGTTAAATCAGCTGGATAACCATATCAATGCTAGTCAAAGTTAAATCATCAGGATACCCATGACAATGATATTCAAAGTTAAATCAGCAGGATACACATATCTATGCTAGTCAAAGTTAAATCAGCAGGATACCCAAATCAATGCTAGTCAAAGTTAAATTAGCAGGATACCCATAACAATGCTAGTCAAAGTTAAATCAGTAGGATACCCATAACAATGCTATAGTCAAAGCTATATCAGCAGGATACCCATAACAATGCTATAGTCAAAGTTATATCAGCAGGATACACATAACAATGCTATAGTCAATGTTATATCATCAGGATACCCATAACAATGCTATAGTCAAAGTTAAATCAGCAGGATACCAAAAAAAATGCTATAGTCAAAGTTAAATCAGCAGAATACCCATAACAATGCTATAGTCCAATTTAAATCATCAGGATACCCATAGCAATGCTATAGTCAAAGATAAATCAGCAGAATACCCATAACAATGCTATAGTCAAAGTTATATCAGCAAGATACCCATAACTATGGTAAAGTCAAAGTAATATCAGCAAGATACCCATAACAATGCTATATATAACAATGCTATAGTCAAAGTTATATCAGCAAGATACCCATAACTATGCTAAAGTCAAAGCTATATCAGCGGGATACCCATAACGATGCTAGTCAAAGTTAAATCAGCAGGATACCCATAACAATGCTAGTCGAAAACAATGCTATAGTCAAAGTTAAATCAGCAGGATACCCATAACAATGCTAGTCAAAGTTAAATCAACAGGATACCCATAACAAAGCTATAGTCAAAGTAAATCAGCAGATTTTTTTTTTATATTTTATTTTGGTTTAACATCTATTGGTCATTCGTGACGGGGTTTTTACCCTCCATTCGCCGGAAACTTCCAAACCAGCTACCCACATTGACCTCACCCAGCGTGGGTTGGGCCGGAAAAATAGCCACCTTCACGATGCCGCGAACCCAAGTGAACACCCACATGGTACAACCTCGCTGGATGTTGCTTAACTTCAGTGATCGACCGGGATCTTGTGTATTCAATGTGCCATAGACGTTGGCTATTCAATTCTCTGATTGATTTTATTGAATAAAGTTTTTATACAAAGACTAGCTGTTTGCCTAGTTAGTATCATGCCTTGTATTTAGGTAGATTGTTCTAGTGACGTCACTATTTCTGCTACACGAACGTACCTTGTCTACTTAGTATCATGCCTTGTAATTAGGTAGATTGTTCTTGTGACGTCAATATTTCTGCTACAGGAACGTACCTTGCTAATTAGTATCATGCCTTGTATTTAGGTATATTGTTCTTGTGACGTCAATATTTCTGCTACAGGAACGTACCTTGCTACTTAGTATCATGCCTTGAATTTAGTTAGATTGTTCTTGTGACGTCAATATTTCTGCTACAGGAAGGGAACTTGCCTACTGAGTATCATGCCTTGTATTTAGGTAGATTGTTCTTGTGACGTCAATATTTCTGCTACAGGAACGTACCTTGCCTACTTAGTATCATGCCTTGTATTTAGGTAGATTGTTCTTGTGACGTCAATATTTCTGCTAGAGCTACGTACCTTGCCTATCATGCCTTGTATTTAGGTAGATTGTTCTAGTGACGTCACTATTTCTGCTACAGGAACGTACCTTGTCCGCTTAGTATCATGCCTTGTATTCAGGTAGATTGTTCTTGTGACGTCAATATTTCTGCTACAGGAACGTACCTTGCCTACTTAGTATCATTACTTGTATTTAGGTAGATTGTTCTTGTGACGTCACTATTTCTGCTACACGAACGTACCTTGTCTACTTAGTATCATGCCTTGTATTTAGGTAGATTGTTCTAGTGACGTCACTATTTCT
>JAAEEI010000241.1:1066-14606 GCA_012654025.1 Pachypsylla venusta
GTTACTACTCCCCATGTTCTTCCTAGGTTAACAAACGTGTAGGTAATATGTAATCTATGTGTATGCTCTGATCGCGTTTAAAAGGTTGCACCTCGGTGATATGATTATTAATGTGGGAGTCAGATTTATTATCATATTTCTCTCATCTTCTAGAAACGAAGTTCGGGTACTCAGCTAGTTCATAATATATTTGTGAGCTAAATTCCTCACACTCCCAATTTGAATCGGTTTTGGAAAATTTAATTTAGACCGCTTTTGGGCGGTTCTGGCCAGAAAGAGAATTATGAGAGCTAGATCTCAAAATTGGGCGCCTAATTGTAACAATTTTATGCATGGAATGCGCAAAGACACTTTTGGTTGAAATAAAACCTTCCGTCGGTTTTTTCCGCTTTCTAACGGTTTTCACGAATCTATACTTATAAAACGCAAAGCCCAGTTGGTATACTGACTGACTGATAATCAACGTAGCTCCACGATGGCTAAACGTAGAGACTTGAAATTTGGCACACAGGTTCCTTTTAGTATGTAGGTGCGTAATAAGAAAGGAAAAAATTTAAAGTTCAAGTGGAGCAAGTTACCGCCAAAAATGACGCTATTTAGCGGGTCTTTTTTGCCATTTTTTTTCTGGGCAAATTAAAAGAGATAACGAAAAATGACCGAGAATAGACCCCCCCAAAATAGTATATCAAGACCCCATAAAAAATATAAAATTTGAAAATTTCCGGGTTTTCCCCGATTTTTGGACGGTTTTCACCAAAAAAAAATCGGAATTGAGAAGTACCACTTCGGGATGAGCGAGAAAGTTGAAATTTGATACAAAGGTGTTCCGAATACAAAAAGTCACATCTGAATAAAATATTGAACTTTCTAACTAGGAGTGGTGCTCACTCCAGGGGGTCAGTTCCACCAAAAACCCATAGTTAAGAAATATCACTTCGGGATGAGCGTGAAAGCTGAAATTCTATACGAAGGTGTTCCGCAGTGCTAAAAGTAATATATTTGAATAAAATATTGAATTTTCTAAATAGGAGCCGTGTTCACTCTGTGGATCGGTTCCACCAAAAATCTAAAATTGAGTTGTTGAATTTTGTAACCGTAGCGAAGCACGGGAAAACAGCTGGTCCTGTATAAAATGAAAATGGTAAGAGATAGAAAATGAAATTTGGTACATGTTTTTTTACTAATTGTCTGCTCTAATGGTCGCCTGGTAAACAGGAGTGTGTGGGTTCGATCCCCAGCAGAGGCAGGTTTTGTTCTTCATTAATTTGAGTATTTGACCACGTAAAAATAGTGCTCTAAGGGTTAGGTGGTAGAAAATGCCTCAGGCATTACCCTCGCCCAGTGGTTACCTTCCTCTCAAGAGTCTATTTTTTTTAGTAGACCTTCACTAATCCTTAAATTCTAAGGCGAATTCAAATAATTTTCACTAATCCTTAAATTCTAAGGCGAATTCAAATAATTTTCACTAATCCCTAAATTCTAAGGCGAATTCAAATGATTTTCACTAATCCTTAAATTCTAAGGCGAATTCAAATGATTTTCACTAATCCTTAAATTCTAAGGCTAATTCAAATGATTTTCACTAATCCTTAAATTCTAAGGCTAATTCAAATAATTTTCACTAATCCTTAAATTCTAAGGCGAATTCAAATGATTTTCACTAATCCTTAAATTCTAAGGCCAATTCAAATAATTTTCACTAATNGCTCGATTATTGTCGGTTTTCACAAACAGACTTACCTTTCTTCGAACAGATATATATTTCACAATTTGAATCATTTTCGGTTTCCGCTCGATTATTGTCGGTTTTCACAAACAGACTTACCTTTCTTCGAACAGATATATATTTCACAATTTGAATCATTTTCGGTTTCCGCTCGATTATTGTCGGTTTTCACAAACAGACTTACCTTTGTTCGAACAGATATATATTTCACAATTTGAATCATTTTCGGTTCCCGCTCGATTATTGTCGGTTTTCACAAACAGACTTACCTTTCTTCGAACAGATATATATTTCACAATTTGAGTCATTTTTGGAAAATTTAATCGAAATGGTGGATAAAAAGTTGAGTTCAGTCGTCACCTTGCGACGAATATTGCGTGTTGGAGGTATAATGGGAAAATCTATATCCATGACGTTCAACTGATGATGCTATGGTGTGCTCACGTCTAATAATAGAAAATACGAGTGAGATTCCAAATGTTTGTGCCCAGACCAACAGAGGGTTAATGTATTGTAGTTCTGACAGGACTTTTACAATGTCTAATAAGACCAATAAAGGGTTAATATAATGTATTGTAGTTCTGACAGGACTTTTACAATAAATGTCTAATAAGACCAACAAAGGGTTAATGTATTGTAGTTCTGACAGGACTTTTACAATAAATGTCTAATAAAACCAACAAAGGGTTAATGTATTGTAGTTCTGACACGACTATTACAATGTCTAATAAGGTCAAATGTCTAATAAGAGCAACAAAGGGTTAATGTATTGTAGTTCTGACAGGACTTTTACAATAAATGTCTAATAAGAGCAACAAAGGGTTAATGTATTGTAGTTCTGACAGGACTTTTACAATAAATGTCTAATAAGACCAACAAAGGGTTAATGTATTGTAGTTCTGACAGGGCTTTTACAATGCCTAATAAGGTAAAATGTCTAATAAGACCAACAAAGGGTTAATATAATGTATTGTAGTTCTGGCAGGACTTTTACGATAAATGTCTAATAAGACCAACAAAGGGTTAATGTAGGGTGAGTGTACCGATAGTCGCTCAGGGACCAGTTCTCGCTCACCAGCTCAATTATTTGTAAATAACTTTCTTACTTCATATCCTATTCATTTTTCGGTAACATATTTGAAATCTGCGTTTTCTGCTCGTTGAAATTAAAAAAAATTGGCTAAAATGATCATTTGATTTTCATATTAACAAAAAATTAAAAATCTAAAACAGTGTGTTTTCATCATTTCAAGGTGGCCGACCGGTCAAGCTCGTTTTTTCAACCTTATTTTCAAAACATTTTTTTATATATTTTTAATTATTTTCCAACTGATCTTAATAATTTCTGTGATAAATTATATCTTTAAAAACATTTTGAACACAAGGTAAGTGAGTTTTTTACATTTTATTAATTAATTTAAGCCCTTTTTAAAACTGATCGACTNTTTAAATTTAAATAGCCATAGGTAGGCTAAGAAGGAAACAGGCTCACTAGATATGTTGGAAAACTACACCTTTGAAACAGTGATCGAAAACTGGTACATTTTGTGATCGACTATAAAAACGAGTGAGCGAGAACTGGTGTTTTTGGCGTTCCATTTTTAAATGATTTGAAAAGCATTTTAAATTAAAATTATCCAAAAAAGCTTAATTTTAATCAAAAGAACAAACTCTTAACTATCATTTAACACAAAATATGAATAAATTGAGTTGTTCTCAAGTTAACCAGAGCTAATTAGATTTGAAAAACGCTTAAGTGAGCGACTACCGGTACAGTCACCCTATTGTAGTTCTGACAGGACTTTTACAATAAATGTCTAATAAAACCAACAAAGGGTTAATGTATTGTAGTTCTGACACGACAATTACAATGTCTAATAAGGTCAAATGTCTAATAAGAGCAACAAAGAGTTAATGTATTGTAGTTCTGACAGGACTATTACAATGTCTAATAAGGTAAAATGTCTAATAAGGTGTCTCATAGGGTAAAAGCGTCTATGGCACGTTGAATACTTTGATGTCAGTCAACGTCTTAAATTTTTTGGAACAACTGTTATGTCCGTCAACGTCTTAAAACTTTAGAAACAACTTTGATCCAAGTCAACGTCTTAAAACTTTATAAACACAAATCTCAATTAACGTCTTAAAACTTTAAAAACAAACTCTGATGTCAGTCAACGTCTTAAAATATTCGAAACAACTTTGATGTCAGTCAACGTCTTAAAATTTTCGAAACAACTTTGATGTCAGTCAACGTCTTAAAACTTTGATCCAAGTCAACGTCTTAAAAATTTATAAACAAAACTTTGATCCAAGTCAACGTCTTAAAAATTTATAAACACAAATCTCAATCAACGTCTTAAAACTTTAAAAACAAACTCTGATGTCAGTCAACGTCTTAAAATTTTCGAAACAACTTTGATGTCAGTCAACGTCTTAAATTTTTTGAAACAACTTTGATCCAAGTCAACGTCTTAAAACTTTATGAACACAAATCTCAATCAACGTCTTCAAACTTTAAAAACAAACTCTGATGTCAGTCAACGTCTTAAAATTTTCGAAACAACTTTGATGTCAGTCAACGACTTAAAACTTAAAATTAAAAACATTTAAAACAACTTCAAATTCAAAACTTTAAAAAGAACTTTGAAATCAAAAACAATGAAAACGACTTTGAATTCAAAATATTTAACTTTGATAAATTGATCCCCATTAGCGATTATGATCACTCGCGAGATAAAAATAAACCTCACTCTCAGATCAGATTTCTGTTAACAGAAAATTATCAGGAACTCTAACGGACCAGCGTGCGAGAAGTAGAATCCTATCACCGGCTTTGTTTATAGTTAAAGGCAGTATTATTATTAAACCTAGTTTTTTTAAAAAAACAGGGTGTCTACCAAATCGTCAAAGTGAAATTCCCTGACTATTCCAGGTTTTTCAGTCTACTTTTCCAGATTTTCCAGTGTACTTTTTCAAGATTTTGTCTCCCCATCTGACTTCAAAAAACACAATATTGGGGCCCAGGGACCCCAAAAACTATACAGCAAATTTCCTNGACACTCCTCCCCGGTTTCAGAACCCTCAATGTGTCAGAAATGAGGTGAGACTCTACAAAACTAAACAGAGGGAAAAATTCAAAACAACAAACATGAATCGGAACAGCCAATCAGAATGGGGACAAAAGTAAAGAACAAAATGGCGGATTTGGGAACAAAGAAATACTTCGGTCACAATTGTTCCAAGAAATAAAATACGATTATTGTTGGGTGTCCGTTGGTAACTCAGAACCCACGTGATCAATCAGCTGATTTCTCTCATACACAAAGTTTGTAACAGTGTCGAAGATTGCGTTGATGCATTTACCTTTTACTCGTTGACGTGAATAAACTAATCTACTCCTCTAAAGACAAAGAAATTGTAAAATACCTAAGACTACCCTACATCCGAAGTCTAGAGTATTCCTTGCAAGACCTACTCAAAAAGTATAAATACAGACCAGTCTTCTGCACTCAGCCTTTGACGTCTCTGTTCTCTAGAAGAAAAGATAAAATACTCCAGGATGAAAGTAGTGGAGTATACCTAATTAAATGTGAGTGCGGGTGTGAGTATGTGGGTATGACGATGAGGAATATTAAAACGCGTACAGAAGAACATTTTGCGGCAGTACGCAACAACTGATTGCGTTGTTTGTTAATGTAACCTTTGTGTTTTTTTTTTGTCTGGATCAGATATTTAAAGCCTCTATATTGTGAATTTTATCTCGATTATTTATATCTATTTTATTATATTTCATTGAGAATGGAATCTGCCCATTTTGAAATTTTTGTTAAATACAAAGTTTGAAAAGCTCTAATGAAGAAATTAAAAGAGCAATTAGAGAGGAGGATGTCAACACGAATCTAAACATAGAAAATAAGATAGGTCCGGTGTTAGAGGACATGGCCATCATTTTTTTTAACACTTTATTGAATGAACAATATAAACAGAAAAGAGGAGGTTAGCAAGAAAGAATTAATAAGAAGAAGGAGATAAAGAATTATGAAGTTTGGTTAGATTAATATAGTTCATTCAAAGGGCGGGGTTAATTCCTGAGGAATTCTCTTCCACCCAACCCTTTGAAATCCCTGCCTATTTTTTACCTACCTAACAAAGTAAACCCTAGGGAAAATTCAAATAGTTTCTGAGGCCAGTAAATGTCTTCTTGTATGAATTTTGAAACCAGACCGACTCTCCAATAATCTCAAGTCTGATGGCAATTGATTCCACAGTCTTGCAGCGTGGACAACAAATGAATGGTTCATGAAGTTGGTGCGATGAGTTGGAATGGTGAGGAGATGAGAGCGAGTGTTGTGATGATGAAACTGATGTAATGAGGAAAATGATGAATGGAGATATGGGGGTGACTCCTCATTCAGAATGCGCCATAATAGACACAATGTCTGTTGCTCCAGTCTTTTTTCGACAGGTAGCCATTCAAGAGATCTTCGGTTTTCAGATACATGGTCAAATTTTTTTTGTCGATAAATGTATCTGACACACATGTTTTGCAATGTCTGGAGTTTGTTGCACAGATCTTGGGACATATTGCTAAGAACTACTCCAGCATACTCAATTATAGGAAATATCAACGATGTACAGAAAAGTTTTTTAATTTTAAAGCGCAGAAAATTTTTCAGACGGTTCAAAGGATGAAATGACCAGAAGGTAAGAATATGTGAGAAACAGACTAGCTTCATGGACAGTGAGAGAAGGAAAATAAATCTTATCTTATTTGGAATTGAGGAGGAGGAGGAAGGAAAAAGCTTTAAATCACTTGAAATAAAAGTGCTTAATCTGTTACGAAATAACTTAAAACTTGTCTTGGAACTATCTGAAATTGATCAATTGAGGCGAATAGGGGGCTCCAACTTAAAACTTAGGCCAATTTTACTTGGGCTCACAACCATTAGGAGAAAAATTGAAATCTTAAGGTCATCCCATCTATTGAAAAATACCAAGATTGGCATTAAAGAGGATTTCCCTAAAGAAATAGTAGAACAAAGGAAAAAAACTCTTACCCGAACTGAAAAGACAGAAAGCATTGGGGAAAAAGGCTTTTCTTAGGTACAACAAATTGATTGTAGATGGGATAGAGCAGAAAGCGAGGATCTCGGTAGACGCAAGAGACAACTTTCTCCGGACACCTCAGCACACAAGCAGATTTCATCCTTTAAAAGGGGCAGGGGCGGAAAATTTCACAGTACGCAACAACAAAGCCGACACGTCAAACTTCGCCGAACATATTACATTAACATGTAACACCCATCACGATATGAGAAATACTGAGGTGTTTTATCTAATTATTACTTTTTTTGTTTTATCACTGTACTCCACCGAGATAATCGTCAAGTGGAAATCCTACTCTATATGAACAAATCTACATCCACTCGTCAATGAGTAAAGATAAATGCATCAACGCGATCGTCGACACTGTTCCAAACTTTGTGTATGAGAGAAATCAGCTGATTGATCACNAACCCAAAAGTTTTGGAGCTAGGTGAAACCCCAAATATGACATACATACAAAATTTCAAATCTCTAGCTCTTACCATTCTCTTTTTAGACAGCGATACTGAAAACCGCTAAAGAGCGGAAAAAATCGCCAAGGGTGTATTCGATTGCAAAAGTTTCGGGGCACAATTAGAGCCCAGATGGGACCTATATACCAAATTTCATTCAAATCTGTCAACGCTAAATGGCAAAAGTGCCCATCACGGCGGACGGCGCGGCGGCCAAACGGATTATTTTTTTATTCGATTTTTTAGATTCTACGTACCTTGAAACATATAATATCAAATTTTGAGGGGGGGGGGGTNGGGGGGGGTATATTTTTTCTGTGACGATTCCAAAGGTTCATTATTGAAAATAATAAACCAAAAAATAGGTCTATAATAAACCTCGTATAAGTACACATTTTTCAGGATTCCTGTGAAATATCATTCAAACACATCCCCGAGACCCAAATTAACAATTCGTATTTCTACGGAAAGTCTGCTCATATTTTATTTAAATAATAATCAATTTATATACCCAAGGGGGGAGGAGGAGGGGGGGGGGTTATAGTACTTATTCTTCGTCATCAAATGTTCAATAAAATGGCGTTTTGATAGAAACTGACGTGTGATCAATAAAGTAAACAAGAAATAGAAATTATTAGAACTAGAACTGAGCGAGATGACCTAAAAAGGGGGAACATATGACCAAAAAAGGTCATGTAAATGAACAGCGAAATAATCAGTATGATTCAACGACATTCAAATTACCCGAGTATTTTTTTTTTTTTTTTTTTTTTTTTTTTTTTTTTTTTAGGGAAAAAGAAAGAGAAATGTATTGAATCGAACATTTTTTGGACTTTGGAAGGCTGCCATTTTGGTTCACGCTCTTTTTTTCGAAATTCTAATTTGACAATTGTGTTCAGGACCAGTGTTACCAGATCGTAGGGAAGATCGTAGGGAAGAGGGAATTTTCATCAAAAAAGGCCAAAACGTAGGCAAATTTAAAGATTTTACTATTTTTGCATTTAAATCGCATTTCGGGTTAATTCTAGAGAAAAGTGAATAATTCGTCCAAACTTTTTGTAGGAAGTTTCACTTTTCAGTAGAATTCACCCAAAATTGAATGTTGACAATTAATCAGATCAGATAATAAAATACCACTAATCGATATTTTGTGAATCGATGTGAAAATTATCGCGGGAATTTTTAAATTTTCGTTTAATTTTTTCTTTTCTTTTTTCTTCGTTTTAGTTTTGACTTGACTAATTGTCTCATGACTCTTGATAAACTTTAATTGGAGCTTATTTCTAAAATTTTATCATAATCGGACCATTTTCGTGGTTCTCTCTTAACATGGGAATTGAATTTTTTTGTTCGGTTTTTTAATTTTTTTTTATACACAAAATGTTTTAGAAAGAGATGTTGTTTTCATAAGTTGAATCACATTTGAGAAGAGACAAAAAAAAAATTATCCCCGCTTGCTTATCACAGTATCCATGTGGAAATTGCAATTTGCTGGTTTTCATAAGTTGAATCACATTTGAGAAGAGACAAAAAAAAATTATCCCCGCTTGCTTATCACAGTATCCATGTGGAAATTGCATTTTGCTGGTTTTCATAAGTTGAATCACATTTGAGAAGAGACAAAAAAAAATTATCCCCGCTTGCTTATCACAGTATCCATGTGGAAATTGCATTTTGCTGGTTTTCCTAAGTTGAATCACATTTGAGAAGAGACAAAAAAAAATTATCCCCGCTTGCTTATCCATGTAGAAATTGCATTTTGCTGATGTGGTTTCATCATTGGTTTGAAGCATTTTGACCTTCGTAACACCAAACCTGCTGTATTTACACGGACTTAGGACTCTCACCTAATCAAGCTGGCTTGCTCCCCGTCAGCATACCCAATTCACAAGGGATTTATGGTAACTCATTAGTTGAAAATAAAACCGATGCTTTAGTTGTGTGTGCGAGATGACCTAAAAAGGAGAAACATGTAACCAAAAAAGGTCATGTAAATAAACAGCGAAATAGTCAGTATGATTTAACGACATTCAATTTACCCAAAAATCTGGAGTAAATTTTTTTTTTTTTTTTTTTTTTTTTTTTTCANGAGTAAAATTTTTTTTTTTTACATAATGCATATATTTATTTTATGATATTTTGTGTACAACTGAAAATGGCTTCGCGTACCACCTGTAATGGGTACGAGTACCACCGGTGGTACGCGCACCACCGTTTGAGAACCCATGCTCTATAACTTCTTTTCTTGGGTTGTGAAACGAAGTACCGGTGTGCTACAGACAAAAATTTAAAGAAAAATAGGGTGAAATTTCAATTTCCCACAAATATGCGGTGTGGGAAGGTGGAAACATAGGTATTTCGAAAACTATCGGGGCTGGAAAAAATGTATGGAAACAAACTTGTAGGAAATTTAGATGGCTCCAATTTTACCGAGAATACTTTGTACCCTACAAGCAACCGTTTTCGAGATATAGGGGAAATAATGGAAAAAAATTGGCCTTCTCCACGCCCTTACACACTCCGCTCACCCCTCAGGTTCGGGTATTTTCAGTATGTTTATCTCCTGACCACTCCGAACAAATTCCGAAAGTCATTCCTTCCTTTCGAGCCAACGCACTCTACACCCACCCCTAATTTGACCATTCGTTGACTGAACTATAATGTGTTAAAGCAATTTAATTTCAGGGGCACAAATATGTTTGCCCCTATAAAGAAACGAGCAACAACTTTAAAACGTTAGATAAATGAATTACACCCACCCCTAATTTGACCATTCGTTGACTGGACTATAATGTGTTAAAACAATTTAATTTCAGGGGCACAAATTTGTTTGCCCCTATAAAGAAACGAGCAACAACTTTAAAACGTTAGATAGATGAATTAGAAACGAGCAACAACTTTAAAACGTTAGATAGATGAATTAGAAACGAGCAACAACTTTAAAACGTTAGATTGATGAATTAGAAACGAGCAACAACTTTAAAACGTTAGATAGATGAATTAGAAACGAGCAACAACTTTAAAACGTTAGATAGATGAATTAGAAACGAGCAACAACTTTAAAACGTTAGATAGATGAATTAGAAACGAGCAACAACTTTAAAACGTTAGATAGATGAATTAGAAACGAGCAACAACTTTAAAACGTTAGATAGATGAATTAGAAACGAGCAACAACTTTAAAACGTTAGATAGATGAATTAGAAACGAGCAACAACTTTAAAACGTTAGATAGATGAATTAGAAACGAGCAACAACTTTAAAACGTTAGATAGATGAATTAGAAACGAGCAACAACTTTAAAACGTTAGATAGATGAATTAGAAACGAGCAACAACTTTAAAACGTTANAGTTGTCTGTTAGTTTTCTTCATGTCCAAAGTTAAACAATAAATGCCCTTTTTCTTCTGGGAACCATTGAAAAATGCTTTAGTTGTCCGTGAGTTAGTTTTCTTCATGTCCAAAGTTAAACAATAAATGCACTTTTTACTCTGGGAACTATTGGAAAATGCTTTAGTTGTCCGTTAGTTAGTTATATGTCCAAAGTTAAACAATAAATGCCGTTTTTACTCTGGGAACCATTGGAAAATGCTTTAGTTGTCCGTCAGTTAGTTATATGTCCAAAGTTAAACAATAAATGCCGTTTTTACTCTGGGAACCATTGGAAAATGGTTCCGTGTAACACACAAATTGGACACCACTGACATATCTACTCCAATTAGAATGGTGGGTTACTGGAAATTCGTTAGCATATTTATATCTGCGTGGCGACAGTTTGCATCTGTGGCAAGCAATTGACATACAATTGATAATTTCATTTCCGAGCAAACCGTATGACTTAACTATACAGGGAATATCTTCAAGTCGACAGAATCTTTTCGGGTTTAAATCGCGCAAACAGTCTAAACAAACAGGATTTGCCCGTTCTGTCTTACTAACGCATAAACGTATAATTCAGGATGTATGAGAAAGCCACTGAGAGGAGCAAATTAATACAGGGTGTCTACCAAATCGTCAAAGTAGAATTCCCTGACTTTTGGCTCTTTTTCGGCGTTTTTTTCTAAATTCCCTGACTTTTCCCTGACATTTCCAGTCTCCTAAAATTCCCTGACAATTTCAGGTTTTCCAGGATTTCCAGTCTGGTAGACATCCTGTCAAGTGAAGATATAGTAATTTTCAACCTTCATTCTACTTTCAATGTTCTTCTTGTCAAATTGAAAAAAAAAAAGATCATTGTTTGGGATCGTATATAATTTGTAGTGCGAATCAAAGTTCGAACAACACTCAAACACGTGCTATTTTATTCAAGGCAAACTTTTATCTCTTTTTTCATCTCTGCAAAACATGCTGGACTACGCGGCAAAGTGAGCGTATACAAAATTTCAAATTCTTGGAATAACTCTGGCCTTGTTTTGATTCCTTAAAATAGTTTGTGAAAAAAAAAAACACGTGTGTCGGGTTTTTTCGAAAGTGAGCGTATACAAAATTTCAAATTCTTGGAATAACAAAAAAAAAAAAAACACGTGTGTCGGGGTTTTTCGAAACTGTTCTTAGGGGCACCGACCATCGGCCGTTCGGCGAACGAATAACCTTCGACCAAACGATCGTCCATTGGAGTTAATTTTCGTCCGTTTTTAATCTGTATTTTTCTTTTTTCCTACAGGGTAGGTGTTGGATCTAAATGTTGGATTTTATTAGGAAATTCGTCTATGATGAGCAGACAGCGACAAAGAAGAGAGCAAGATAGAAGAAAAAAGACGGCAATTTTGGACACACCTCATACTTGGTCACACATACCCCATCGGAGGGACACCCCATTTGGATGTCCCTCCGATGGTACCGTGGGTCACGCATGTTCCACAGTGGGGCTGTCTCTTGGAACACACTAATTATTTTTCAATATCCATTTCACTTAAAAAAAAAAAAAAATCTGGTGTGAATCCTTATTATTTACTGTAACAGAAGGAAGATAGGGTGTTCGGCCGAATGAGCCGAAAAATACCATTCAAATGGGATCGAGAAAGCTATTCGGCCGTATACGTCCGACCTTAAGCCGACCGTGTGCAGCGGTCGGCTTAAGGTCAATACAATTCAATACAATTTCATAATATGGAATCATTCGGACCTTTTCGGACGTATACGGACCGTACACGTCCGATGGTTCGTTCGGCCGAACGCGGCTCCAATGGACAGCTTACCTTCAGATATTGAAGCCCCGCTCATTTTTTTTTTTAAACAACCTGTATAAGAATGTACGGTATACAGAGTGTTCCTAAATAAAATATGTAATCCTTTTAACCACGCATACTGAGTTCAAATAAAGGCCAATTCTCTTCATAATCATGGCTCTAGAAAAGTACCCTCACCCCGCACAACAGCTCTCAATCTGGATAAGTTGAAAGAAATTGCAAAAGTAGACACAACTCAATTAAATGCACCATTTCAGATGCGTGCGAACGGTTATTAAAAAAAAAAAAAAAAAAATTGATGCGTGTAATTATGTATGCGCGTGATAAGTTAATACTTCTTTTTAAAAATAAATTTAAAAATATTTTTAAAAAAACATACTACCCAACCCCGGAAATGAACTCAGAACCTACCAACAAAACAGAGGCCTTGCCACTGAGCCACAATGTTGTATGGATATAGAATGAGAAAATACAATATTTAAATTTAACTCTCATCATTTTTTCATAGCTAACTCCTTCTTCATTATTTTTTCATATTCATAACCGAACTTCGTTTCGAGAAGATGAGAAAGAGAGAAAGAAAAAAAAATCTGACTTTTACATTAGAAATCATATCACCGAGGTACAACCTTTTAAACGCGATCAGAGCATACCACACATAGATTACATACTACTTACCCGTTTGTTATCCTATGTAGAACGTGGGGCGTAGTATTGGGTTAGGTTCCAAAAAAAAAAAAAATGCGTGTTGAAGCCTGCTAAGTTTAGGCTGGGTCGCATTTTAATTTTTTTGGGAACCTAACCCAATACTACTCCCAACACGTTCTACCCAAAAAACTGGGTGATTTTTAGTTCAGTTCTATGATTTTGAGTAAGAAACAGCCACTTCAATACTATTATTTCAGCGAAACATATTCAATCGGCCGTACCTCGGCCGGTTTAGAGTTCTGATAATAGGTCTAGGTTTTATTTGGAGGGGGATCTATTACCATATTTTTTTCTGTATCTCTCTTACTGTTTCCAATAGTATTCTATGATTTCCCGTACAAAAAAAAAAAAAAAAA
>JAAEEI010002433.1:2088-27576 GCA_012654025.1 Pachypsylla venusta
AAAAAAAAAAAAAAAAAAAAAAAAAAAAAAAAAAAAAAAAAAATGAAGGCGCATTTAAAGAATATATTTTTAACTCGTGAAGATAAAGATCTGACGAAATGGTACTCGTAATAGCGATATAGATAAACGATCATTTATGGGAGGCATTTTGAAAATCGACATTACTGCAGCCGGATCAGTGGCACACACGAGGGTGTGATTTTCGGGTCCGGACCCCCCCCCCATATTAAAAAAATATATGGCTGTCCGTCCGTCTGTCTGACTTTGAACAAGATTTCTCAAGAACGGCAAGTGCTAGAGACTTAAAATTTGGTACGTATGTCAGTTTTATGCCATGAACGGCAAAATAAGCTTTTGGTGGAAATCAAATAAACCGTTGGCGGTTTAAGCCGTTTTCGCATATCCTGCTTAAAATGAGAACAGTAATAGGTAAACTTTAAACTTGATGCCTATTCATATCAATTTCATACGAGAAATTGAAAAATACAACTTGGGTTGAAGTGTCAAGAAGTGTAATATATAATTGTATTTCCGCTCTGGGGACTTGTATTGGCATTGAACGTGTTTTGGCATTCAAACTCGACATCGAAAATTTCAGCCCATTTTCACAAGACTTTTCTTTAAGATAAGGAAAGTCGTGCTATGTTCACACCAAATTTTTCAGAGTGCATTGCCCAATTAGTGATAAGTCCAATTTACCCTTCTGCCGGCCTCGTTGTTGTGAAGGTTCATGAGGCCTCCTTCAATTACCCTTCTGCCGGCCTCGTTGTTGTGAAAGTTTATGAGGCCTCCTTCAAACGGTCCTAAGTCCAACTTACCCTTCTACCGGCCTCGTTGTTGTGTAGGTTCATGAGGCCTCCTTCAAACGGTCCTAAGTCCAACTTACCCTTCTGCCGGCCTCGTTGTTGTGAAGGTTCATGAGGCCTCCCTCTTCTTCTTCATCTTCTTTGGAATCTACAAAATCTCGACTGAACTTTTCACCAAAATGAATGTCCTAGAACAGAAATAAACTTTATTTTCGATTTCCTGCGTATGCTAATGAGCCAAAATTTGTATTTCTGCCTCTGACACCTCTCTTACTTGAAATGGCTATCCAAAGACCGTGCCCAGGGGTGTCCAGACCCTCCCCCCGAATTCAATAGTTTCTTTTTCATGAAAATATTCTACTTTGCACGTGATTTTTAATCTATACTTATAAAACGCAAAGCCCAGTTGGTATACTGACTGACTGATTGTANTCCAAAAATATAAATTTCAATTTCGCGATCTCAAAATTGTTGTTGAATTTTGTAACCGTAGCGAAGCACGGGCGAAACAGCTAGTATTAAAAAATATATATAACAACAACATCAAATTCCATCATCATCATCATTTTCAAGTGTTAGTCCTGGCTTGGCTCTCAATGCTTCAGAACCCCCCCCCCTCCTCCCCCCCCGAAAAAAATCTTGGATACGGCCCCGGGCTATCCTATGACACAGGGGATGCCACAAACAAATCAACCAACTCTATTATTATCGTCAGAAACATATTTCTGACGCATGTTGCACGTTGAATACACCAATGCCCGTTGGATCATTCAAGTTAAGCAACGTCCAGCGAGGTTATCCCATGTGGGTTTGTGGTTGTCCACGTGGTTTCGCGCCCTCGTATTTCTGCCCAACTTAAGCTAGGTGAGGTCAATGTGGGTAGCGCTGGTTTGCAAGTTTCCAGCGAATGGATGTTAAAACCCCCGTCTCGAATAACCAATAGATGTTAAAGAGACGTTAAGTCAAAAAGAAAAATTGAGAGGCCCTGTAAAAAACATTTCATTGATGGTACTGATTCCTCCAAGACAAGGCACCTCGGGAGCCTACTCGCTCGATGAATTACTTACTTCGGAACAACCTCCCCCCTGCCAATTACTTCTGATTGTTCTGTGTACTGATTTCCCCATTGCCAATTACTTCTGATTGTTCTGTGTACTGATTCCTCCTAGACAAGACACCTCGGGAGCCCACTCGCTCGATGAATTACTTACTTCTGAACAACCTCCCCACTGCCAATTACTTCTGATTGTTCTGTGTACTGACTCCTCCAAGACAAGGCACCTCGGGAGCCCACTCGCTCGATGAATTACTTACTTCTGAACTACTTCCCCACTGCCAATTACTTCTGATTGTTCTGTGTACTGATTCCTCCAAGACAAGGCACCTCGGGAGACCACTCGCTCGATGAATTACTTACTTCTGAACAACCTCCCCACTGCCAATTACTTCTGGGTTTTCTTAATCTAACTCGATTATCACAGCTGCATTCGTTAAGTTCTCCTTTTGAACAGGCTCGCGTGACAGCATACGCAACTCCAGCAGACGAAATGGCATACACAAAGGCTGTCTCTCGGCTTTCTGTGAACAAATGAAAGTTTGAGAGTAGATTGATTTTGGGACTCTTCAATATGAGAATTCAAATGATTGGGGTGTACTTCATCATAGGTTAACAGCCATGGGACTGGTGTTCAACAACTCGCCATGAGTTGTTGATACTTCAGAATCCTTATGGATAATGCGGTAGCTTCTCCTTCATCATCATCATAGGTTAACAGCCATGGGGCTGGTTTGCAACAACTCGCCATGAGTTGTTGATACTTGAGAATCCTTACGGATAATGCAGTAGCTTCTCCTTCATCATCATCATCATAGGTTAACAGCCGTGGGGCTGGTTTGCAACAACGCGCCATGGGTTGTTGATACTTGAGAATCCTTACGGATACTGCATGTAGCTTCTCCTTGCTTTCTGCATGGTTAATGGAAAAGATATCGTTTCCGAACCTTCCTTTAGTCGTCTTCTACGACTAGCATGGACTTGGGGTGCCTTGGAAATATTCTTTTTAAGTCCCCCTATCCACAGAGAACCGTGCGTACTTACTGAAATCCAAAACACTTCCAAAAACTTGAGAAGTATTTCCAAACGTTGTGCAGTTCCATCGATTCATCTTGAATTGGTTTTGACATTCTTCAATCCCCATCCGGGCGCCAGACGCCACCACCTGGAACACGACAGACCCTCATCAGAATAGAACACTTACAGAGAAATGGCCAGATAGAATTATCCCTCTAGGGCCAACTTGATCTTATTTTTACTTCCCTTATCCTATTTTTTTTTTTAAATAAAATGTCTGTGCCCCGGAACCGCTTTCGCATTACTTCAGGACACTCCTTTTACAGCCATGCCATTCCGGAAACGAGAAAATTCGATCAGAAAATTTTCGCTCCGGACGGGATTCGAACCCAAGAGTCAATGCTCTGAATTCCAATACTTTCTTTATCCTAATCTCGAATTTCAATCATTGTGCGTGTGTCTGTCTGTTTGTAATCTAGAATTCTAGATATCTCAAGAACGGCAAATGCTAGAGACTTGACATTTTATTTGTATGTCAATTTTATGCCAGAAATGAACCACAAAGCTTTTGGTTGAAATCAAAGTTACTGTTGGCGGTTTTTTGCCGCTTTCTAGCGGTTTTAATCAATCCCGCCTGAATAAAGAACGGTTAGAGCTGTCGCTTGAAATTTGGCGCCAATTCATATTACTTTTATGCATTGATTGGGCAAAGACATTTCGTTGAAGTTTAATCTACTTTTTGGCAGTTCTTGCCTAAAAAGAAAACGGCAAGAGCTAGAAATTAAAATTTGGTGCCTATTTTATATCACTTTCATGCCTGGAAAGCATAATGACACTTTTGGTTCAAATCGAATTTACTCCTAGCGATCTCACGAGGCTCCGGGGAGGAACTCAAAATGTATTTTGGCATTGAAAACTTGACATCGAAAATTTCAGCCCATTACAATCTTTTTTCTTGTTTTATATATAAGGAAAGTCGTGTGATGTTCACACCAGATTTTTCTGTTTGTTTTTTCAAAAGCCAAAAAATAAAATGGAGGCCGCACCATATAAGTTTTATCTAAATTGAATGTTTTTTTTCCCTTAACTTCTCTTTAACATCTTTTGGTCATTCGGGGTTTTTACCCTCCATTCGCTGGAAAATTGCAAACCAGCTACCCACATTGACCTCACCCAGCCTGGGTTGGGCCGGAAAAATAGCCAGCATCAAGAGGACGCGAACCCACGTGGACAGGAACACCCACATGGTAAAACCTCGCTGGACGTTGCTTAACATCAGTGATCCAACGGAACTGGTGTATTTAACGTGCTATAGACGTTGGCTTTGAATGGCTTACGTTTAAAATATTTTCATTCAATGTACACAAATATTGCTGACGGCTGCCCAAATAATCCAATCGGGTACAAAGGTCTTTCAGATTGTCTTTGACGGCAATCACATTGGATGAGGTCAGCGCTTGTGGGCGAGGTCCTAACGCCACTGAAGGGAGATGATTTGAGAAGGATGATGTGTCTTGCAGTCCTAGCAACCTGAAACAGAGAAGAAGAAAAATCGGTGATAGTTTTGGGTTGAACCAGTGATGTTCGGAACTGAAGTGAACAATTCCGTACCCAATAGTAAAAATTTCCGTATTTTTGATGATATTTCCGTACATACCTTAAAACACTGCAAATTGTATAACCCAGCTATTCATGAAGATGTTTGTATGTTATAAGTGTTATTAGCCAGTTTTTACACAATCCGTAAGTTTCCACGAAATATTAATGACTATTACCACGAAAAACAATAATTAACGAAAAAGACAATTCTACGTTCTAGTGGTTTCGTGATTACGCGCTAATATGGAAAACGTAAATGTAAGTCGAACGAAAATCCGATTCTGTACATGAGCGCGCATGAGTAGAACGCTTTTTGGTTAACCATTATAGGTTGACCAAATTCAGTGGCCGAGTGGTAAACACAGTAGACTTATAATTAGGAGGTTTGGGTTCAAATCTGAGTCTCTAGGCACCGGATTCCTTAGTTTTCCGTACATTTCGCTTACGGATCACACTTCTATCCGTATGCCGTACCCAGGTCAGAATTTCCGTACAAATACGGATGAATCCGTACGCCGAACATCACTGGGTTGAAACTTTGTATGCGGTGAGATCGTTTGTTCGGGGGTGCAATCAGCCTCATGAGGACAACTGAGTAACTACTTAGGAAATCATAATAGTGTGCTTATTTATTAGTATTAATAATAAGTCCCCTATGGATAGGGGGACTTGAAAAAAATACTTTCTAGGCAACCAAGTCCATGCCAGTCGTCACAAGCAACTAAGAGCAGGATCGAAAACGGTCTCTTATCCATGTAGAAAGAAAGGAGAAGCTACTGCATTATCCGTAAGAATTCTCAAATATCAACAACTCATGGCGAGTTGTTGCAACCAGCCCCACGGCTGTTAACCTATGATGATGATGAAGGAGAAGCTACTGCATTATCCGTAAGGATTCTCAAGTATTAATAACTCATGGCGAGTTGTTGCAAACCAGCCCCATGGCTGTTAACCTATGATGATGATGAAGGAGAAGCTACTGCATTATCCGTAAGGATTCTCATGTATCAACAACTCATGGCGAGGTGTGTGCGGAATTGACAAGTTGTGACAATCTCGAAACGTAAAATATCAAAATTTTGAGGGGGGGGGGTGAGTCTAAAAAAAATCTTTCGACTCANGAGGGGGGGGGGTAATTTTTGAGCCAGTACAATAATAAACCCACATGTCACATTCGCAGAGTTTTTTGGTTTATTATTTTCAATAATGATTCATATGTACAACCTTTTTTGTTTTACTCATTCACAACTTGGTCCTTCAGACAAAAGTTCTTTTTACGATCAAAATAGTGTTAATGACTTTTAAGCTATCAGTCTCCAACCTTTGTCACTGGGGTCGGTTCTTTTCAAAAGAAAAATCAATACTTTTTTTGGGGTAAAAAACAATAAAAGGGTATCTTTAAAGAAAGGAAGCAGACCTTTGGTTTTTTCCAATCTTTGATATACCTGCCGATGCTATGTTTGGTGATTCTATTTTCTAATGATAGGTCTATTTGTCTGGGCTTGGTAGATTCATTCGCCAAAGGTAACTAGATTTGGCGAATCTATTGGTTTATTATTTTCAAGAATGAACCTTTGGAGTTAATCAGAATTAGGACTATGTTCAGGACGGTGGAGGGCCGTCTCAGGTTTGAAACAGAGTAAGGCCATGCTTCACGGGCCATCCGGGAACTTTAATAAGATCGAGATCCTTGCCCTTGGTCGAAAAAATATCAGATTGGCCACAGGCCTAATTACTGGTCATTGTGGTCTAAGAAAACACGTACACACTATGGACTTCCATCAGGACCAGGTTTTGTGTAGACTCTGTNGACTGCTTCTCACGTCATTTTTGACTATGATTCCCTACTTGCGTGGAGACTGAGCATGGAGCAGCTACAACCCAGGCTCGACATTCACGAAAAATACATAGCGAAAAGGCTGATCAAGCTTACTCAGATCATTGGCTTTGACTAGGCAACAGGCTACTTTCCAAGCACAAAAAGCCAAGTTGAGGCTTACGTGCAGGTGCTCATACGGCCATAAAAAGTGTGAGTGTGGGAATAGTGCTGTATAAGATGTTAGTATCATATAGAGCTTCACCGACCCACTAAAAACCCATCCTCGGAGGTGCTACATCTGCCCCCCCTCCCTCGGAACCTTATTTCAGGGATGTTCAGGACTGGTTAGCTGTGTCGTGTCCATCAGATTTTTCCATCACATTTGATGTTGTCCATTGATGAACAATATCAAAAGCTAAAATGACACGTTGACTACACCAGTTCCTGTTTTGTTAAGTATCGTCCAGCGAGGTTTTTTTCTAGGTGGGTTACCAAATAACGTAGGTCTGAGCTCTCCTGGTGCCCGCTACTCCTGCTCAACTATTTTGATCCTAATGCGATGCTAAATTCGGGGTGCAACTCCAAGAAGAGTACCGGAAAGTATTCTATTCCTTTATTTATCCCAAGTCCTCCAGGTAAATATTTTGAGCAGTCAGTGAAATACTCACTGTGCGAATGAGTCACCGAGGGGAGCAATCCAGCATGCTTATGTGACGGTCCTAAGCCCGTGTAAATACAGAAAGTGGAAGGGCATCAATACTTTTTAAAAATCTCCTTCAAGACAAAAATGAATGGTCATCCGGAAAATGCAGTTTCTATGGATACTATGAGAAGAAAGTGGGGCGTTACCGTGCCAGGAAAATATACAGTTAAAGGGAGTGGACACCGATAGGAAGGTTGTAGCATGGTAGAATTAAAGAAAGGAAAAAAAAATAGGAAAAGTCAACGAAACAGAGCTACAGTTAAATTAAAATTTGTTTGATAGTCCACTCAAAAGTTTGGGCACTCTTGGTAATCAATGTGCCTTATCAATGTGATGACCCCAATCTTCGACACGTCATCGTCACACCTGATGCCAAACACTTCGTCACATCCAACCAGATACATTTCAAAGGTCTCAAAGGTCACACGTGCCAAATTCATTCGCATAATCTTTTTGTCTCATCTCAAAGATATACACAAACACAAAAGTCACATCTTGGATAGAAATTTCAGTTTCCCAACTGAAAGTTGATAATTTGATTCCCCTTCGCAAAATAAAAAGTGCAATAAAATTTAATAGTTTTCTTCCCCAATTTGTAACAACAGCGTCTTCTAGGGAACTCGCAATTTCCCATCCCCTCTTATATTGAATACATGGGTTGGTGGAACTTTGTCAATGGATTGAATGTAAATCTTTTCTAAATTCGCCAGCCCTTCTCAAATTTGCAAATAGTCCGAAACAAATCTCTCGTAGCATTGTCAATAGATTGGAAGCAAATCTTTTCTAAATTTGCCAGCCTTTCTCAAATTTGCCAATAGTCCGAAACAAATCTTTCCTAACTTTGTCAATGGATTGGAAGCACATCTTTTCTAACTTCGCCAGCCCTTCTCAAATTTGTCAATAATCCGAAACAAATTCACATCTTGGATAGAAATTTCAGTTTCCCAACTGAAAGTTGATAATTTGATTCCCCTTCGCAAAATAAAAAGTGCAATAAAATTTAATAGTTTTCTTCCCCAATTTGTATCAACAGCGTCTTCAAGGGAACCTGCAATTTCCCATCCCCTCTTATATAGAATACATGGGTTGGTGGAACTTTGTGAATGGCTTGGAAGCAATTCTTTTCTAACTCCGCCAGCCCTTCTCAAATTTGCAAATAGTCCGAAACAAATCTCTCGTAACATTGTGAATGGCTTGGAAGCAAATCTTTTCTATCTTCGCCAGCCCTTCTCAAATTTGCAAATAGTCCGAAACAAATCTCTCGTAACATTGTGAATGGCTTGGAAGCAAATCTTTTATAACTTCGCCAGCCCGTCTCAAATTTGCCAATAGTCCGAAACAAATCACTCGTAGCATTGTGAATAGATTGGAAGCAAATCTTTTCTAACTTCGCCAGCCCTTCTCAAATTTGCCAATAGTCCGAAACAAATCTCTCGTAGCATTGTGAATAGATTGGAAGCAAATCTTTTCTAACTTCGCCAGCCCTTCTCAAATTTGCCAATAGTCTGAAACAAATCTTTCCTAACTTTGTCAATGGATTGGAAACACATCTTTTCTAACTTCACCAGCTGTTCCCATATTTACCTATTGTCTGAAACAAATCTTTTTCTAACTTCGCTAGTAGGTTGGAAGCTAAACTATTTGTGGATGGCGGCTAACACGCTGTATATCAAAGAGGAGTTGGGGGAGACTTTCATTACCAATGAATGGGGGGAGGAGTGGGAGGAACACATAAGCAGCAATCGCGTTTAATTTTTTTTTGAATTCCAATTCTAAAGCATCCATTCTTTTTGCATACTTCGTTTAGAAAGCTTCAGCCTACTTCACTTTTCAACATCCAATCAAAGATGTATCAGAGACTTGAAACAGCCACATAAACTATTGTACGTTCTTTTGGATTCAGGAGCACCTAAAGATGAAAAAGCCATATGGTTGGAATATTTTTGGTTACCATCAAACTCGATAGTGCTGATCAGTTGTTCAGATATGTGTCCCACACTGTATTAGGATGAGGAGGAGATCTGCCTCTGGTGAGATATACTGGGCGTATCTCACAGATTGTAGATAGTGCGGCAATACAGGGTAACGACAGAGTGTGGAAGTCGCATTTGATAGGTGGATCATTTTTTTGATTCTCCTTGATTTTAATTTATAACAAGCATGGATTGAATTGTTTAGCCAAAACTAGTGTTACCAGCGTCATGGGAGTATACAGGTGCTTAGTCGAGGAGAAGGACGATATACTGTCTCCAACTGGAAATTTGAGAAAATAAACGTCCACTAGAAAGTTTTCAAGAATTAAAATTATCTAAAAAGTCAATTTTAAGCTGCATATTTTTAGTTTACGCATTGACTTGCCCCGTATCAATGTAACAAAATGGCGGTCATTTGAAATTTTCAATTTCAAATTTCTATTTCTACAAAAATGAGATAAAAAAAAAAATAATCTGTGGAGTGGTTTTCCAGAAAATCAAATTTGAAAATTTCAAATAGCCGCCATTTTGTTATATTGATTAGGAACAAGACAATGTGTAAAACTAAATAAATTCAGCTTGAAATTAGCTTTACAGATCATTTTAATTTTTGAAAATCGGAACATTTTTAAAGGAGTTAAGAGCTTATCAAAGAAAACAAAAAAGTGTGACTTTTTTGTTTTCCAGAAAGAAGTGATTATTTTTTTATGTTCTACAACTCCCATTCCCTTGATACAAACAAACTGAATCACTCTGTATAATGTAAGATGAAAGTAAATCTTTATCGAGGTGTATAAGGAAGCAAGATACTTCCTAGAAATCAACCGGTATCTTTATCAATGAACGATTGTATCAAACGAAATGTGCCGACATCAAACGGAATACACCGACACATCAAACGAAATATGCCGACACATGAAACAAAATATATCGACATAAAGAGTGTCAACTTTATGATGTTCAAAGTTTGCGAAATCCGTTTTCATTCTTCATTTTCTAATTTGACTGGACTAATAGGGGAAATGATTTTATTGCCGGGCGGCATGTATCTGCTGGAGATCAAAAGAGACAGCACAGAGGAAGATGTGAGAAGGCGTAAGTAGTTCGGAGAAACAGACGCCGCTATACATAAACACATAAAACTGAGAGTCGCTAGCACTAGGGAACAAAGGGTGTACCCAATGACGTCATACAGGCCTATGTTAATTGATTTGGTGGAGATCAAAAGAGACAGCACAGAGGAAGATGTGAGAAGGCGTATGGAATAAAAGTGCGGCATATCACAGGGAATCCTGGACAGGAAAAATCACTTTTTCCCAAATCCCATCACTTTTAATCCTATGATATCCTTAGTATTTTTCCCCTTTTTAATCACTCAAAAAGTGTGCTCAAGCAAGATTGCTCATCAAGGCATGGCCGTAAAAACGTTTCTTAGCCTGTCTAGTTGGGTTAAAATATGCCAATAAAGCTAAAAAGTAAACATAAAAAGTTAAAAGCAAAAGAGACGGCCGGAGAGACGGAGAGATATTGCAAATTGCAAGCCGCAAATGGGAAAAATCCCGCGTGTCCAAAAATCGCTCGTTTCTTGTCCAGGANTCATACAGCCCTATGTTAATTGATTTGGTGGAGATCAAAAGAGAAAGCACAGAGGAAGATGTGAGAAGGCGTATGGAATAAAAGTGCGGCATATCACAGGGAATCCTGGACAGGAAAAATCACTTTTTCCCAAATCCCATCACTTTTAATCCTATGATATCCTTAGTATTTTTCCCCTTTTTAATCACTCAAAAAGTGTGCTCAAGCAAGATTGCTCATCAAGGCATGGCCGTAAAAACGTTTCTTAGCCTGTCTAGTTGGGTTAAAATATGCCAATAAAGCTAAAAAGTAAACATAAAAAGTTAAAAGCAAAAGAGACGGCCGGAGAGACGGAGAGATATTGCAAATTGCAAGCCGCAAATGGGAAAAATCCCGCGTGTCCAAAAATCGCTCGTTTCTTGTCCAGGATTCTCTGTCAGGTGCCGCTTTCATGGAAGAAAGGGTGCACCCAATGACCTTTATTTAAATCTATTGTGAACAGTAGGTAGGGATGAAGTGAGATTCCTTAACCAACAGCCACTGAGGCTGTCCATTAATCATTAGAATAGAATGTTTATTTTCAAAATAACAATAATTTGTTAACAAAGAGCTTTCTGTATAGATTTTTTTTTTTTTACGAACATATTTTTTTTACTTATTTGGTTACATATTTCAAGTATAAAATATTAAAAAAATAAAAATAAAGAAATATGGTACCCCACTTGAAAACTCATATCTATACTTATAAAACGCAAAGCCCCGTTGGTATACTGACTGATGTACTGACAGATAATCAACGTAGCTCCGCAATGGCTAAACGTAGAGACTTGAAACTTTGCACAAAAGTCCCTTTTAGTATGTAGGTGCGTAATAAGAAAGGAAGAAAAAATAAAGTTCAAGTGGGAGCAAGTTACCGCCAAAAATGACGCTATTGAGCGGATCATTTTACAATTTTTTTCTGGGCAAACTTAAAGAGATAACGAAAAATGACCGAGAATAGACCCCCCCAAAATAGTATATAAGGACCCCATAAAAAATATAAAATTTGAAAATTCCCGGGTTTTCCCCGATTTTTGGACGGTTTTCACCACCAAAAAAATCGGAATTGAGAAGTACCGCTTCGGGATGAGCGAGAAAGCTGAAATTTGATACAAAGGTGTTCCGAAGTACAAAAAGTAATATCTTTGAGTAAAATATTGAATTTTCTAAATAGGAGCCGTGTTCACTCTAGGGGTCGGTTCCACTAAAAATCTAAAATTGAGAAGATTTAATTTCGCGTTCTCGAAATTGTTGTTGAATTTTGTAACCGTAGCGAAGTACGGGAAAACAGCTATAGATATAAATGAGTTTGTGTTAAGTGGGGTGAGATTTTATGTTATTTTTGTTGAGATTTTATTTTCTAAATAAATTTCTAATTATGAGTAACCCTGTAAGTTGCATATGCATGCGTTGCACTGCTATGCACTCAATTTGTTATAATATCCTTCGTTTACGCATAATGCACATATTCTATTACCATATTATTCAATTTATTATTTATCATTCAATCTTGGGAATTCTTGAGAAATTTTCTGTACGATTACAATACTTTATCCTCTATAGGATGAGAGAGTAAAAGAAAGAGGGAGAGAGAGAGAGAGAAGGGCACTTAAACTTTGATTTTAAATAACTTTTGAGCGGAAGGCGTAGAAGCTATGATTTCCAAAGCCCGTGGCAGAATCCGACACAGCACAAACGAAGCTTCTTCGAATATGCAAGACATAGGAATTCCGACATGACCCGGGTAGCGTTGAGAAGGTCGGAGAGCAATCCTGCAAATTTCTCCACCAAGAGATTCCTCAAGTGCTGCAGCCTCAAACGCACCAAATATTCAGTGCCAAATTTCTGGAGAGAGAATTTCGGCACGATTGCAATACTTCATCTTCTGTAGGAAGAGAAAGTAAAAGAGGGAGAATAAGGCAAGGAAACTTTGATTTGAAATAGCTATGCAATGTAAGGGCCACAAAGCTTCTTATTAAGTAGGCCGCTCAAGAGAAAAAGTTTAATTTTTCTGGAACGGAGAGATCACATTCTTCCAACTTTCTTCACCGAAAGATTCTTCCAGTGCCGCAGTCTCTAGATCACACAACACACCAAATATCCATCGTTGAAAGTGTTTCAAAATGTCGAACACTCCCCAATCTTTAAACTTTCTCCGCCATCAAAAGACTTCTCTATTGCTTCAATCTCTCAAACCAATACACCAAATATCCATTGGCAATCTTTGTATCGTCTCCAGTACCCACACAAGGTATTGCGGCTATTAACGTCATCCCCACTCTGAGGTAATCAACACCCTTGCCGCCATCGTCTCCAGTACCCACACAAGCTATTGGGCTATTAACGTCATCCCCACTCTGAGGTAATCAACAACAAGTCCCTCCCCACCCTCAGCCTCTGCTTAATTTTCAGTGAAAATTCACATAAAATAGAAACAGATTTTTTTCCTTCTTCTTTCAACTAAAATAAAATGTGTTGGTGCTTTCTCAAATCTTTGGCGGATTTGGATACCAGAGTCCGTTAGGTTACTGGGGACAGAAAGACATAGTCTCTGAACAGGAAACCACTCGAAATGTTTTGAAATGCCTTCATACAAACGAGTATCTGAAATATTTCTTAAACTCCATTCCCCATAAGGGAGGTTTTACGAAAGCGTTTGATCTGAATCTATATATATAAAAGAGAAACACACTNCTTTTTCAATATTCCATCTGGGGCGCCAGCTACGGGGGTAAAGGGCGCGCCCATCAAATATTATCACCTTTTCATCACTGTTTCTCCGTACCGGTACTTCCGGAGCTCTATTCCTAATGATACGGAAAGATTGACGAAATAAGAGGGTAAGAAGAACGCTGCTGTAGCATTACTATCGAATCTCACTCTTTTTAAGAGGCATCCGCACACGAATTAGGCCAGTCGGTTCGGCAGTTCAGTTCGACAAGACGTTGACACCTGATGTAGTCCAGGCATCCCGAATGAAATAAAATCGAATAAAGTCCACACAGCTTTACTTCCTGAAGTAAAATTTTGCCGTTCTGCGACGTAAAGAAAAACTGCTTTTTCGGGTTGAATTCGGTTCGGTACGCCAGCAAGGCCAAACGACGCGACCCCACTAATTCGGATTTGCCGATCTGCATAGAGTGGAAGAGTCTTAGGCCAGGATTTATAAAACCACAAAAAGAAAGAAAGGAAAAAAAAACTAAAAAAAAAAATGCGGTAGATTCGATTATCCAAATTTCAATAAAATTGATCAACGCCAAGTGGCAAAAGTACAATTCACAACAGCCAGCGTCTATGGCACGTTAAATACACCAGTTCCCATTGGATCACTGAAGTTAAGCAACGTCGGGCAAGGTTGTACCATGCGGTTGTTCTACCAATCTTGAAACATCATACAAGGAGAGATATTGAGGGGACCTTCGGGATCGTGATAATCTCAAATGTTTAATAACCAAAAGTGTCTTCCTTTTTAATAGAAAAAACTGCCTCGGTAGCTCATTGGTTAACCGCTCGCCTGGTAAACAAGGGGGTATGGGTTCAATCCCAAGCATAGACAGAATTTTTCTTCATTAATTTGAGTATTTGACGACATAAAAATATTAAAAATAGAGCTCTAAAGTTTAGATGGTAGAAAATACCTCAAGCATTAACCTCGCCTAATGGTAACCTTCCACTCAAGAGTCTATTTTTTGCCACCAGTCTGAAACATGCGGAGCAAAACTTGTGCCTTGTTTCTGAGACACTCTCAACATATTTTCCCTAATTTTCTCCAATCTTTCCAACAGTCTGAAACATGCGGAGCAAAACTTGTGCCTTGTTTCTGAGGAGACACTCTCAACATATTTTTCCTAATTTTCTCCAATCTTTCCAACATGCGGAGCAAATCTTGTGCCTTGTTTCTGAGGAGACACTCTCAACATATTTTCCCTAATTTTCTCCAATCTTTCCAACAGTCTCCAACATGCGGAGCAAAACTTGCGCCTTGTTTCTGAGGAGACACTCTCAACATATTTTCCCTCATTTTTTCCAACAGTCTCCAACATGTGGAGCAAAACTTGTCCCTTGTTTCTGAGGAGACACTCTCAACATATTTTCCCTCATTTTTTCCAACAATCCAACATGCGGAGCAAAACTTGTCCCTTGTTTCTGAGGAGACACTCAACATATTTTCCCTCATTTTTTCCAACAGTCCAACATGTGGAGCAAAACTTGTGCCTTGTTTCTGAGGAGACACTCTCAACATATTTTCCCTCATTTTTTCCAATCTTTTCAACAATTCTTTTTTCTCTTTTTTTATATATTTTATTTTTTATTACCTACAAAATTTCCAGTTTTTAATTTCAGCTCACATTATATCCCTTTTCAAGTTTTTAGCGTAATTGTTTCGGTTTTTTTATAGTTTACGAGAGTACTTTATACTTTTTGAATTTTTATGATCCAGTAGTGTTGAATAGCGTCAAGTACTATTTTCAATAATGAACCGATGGAATCGATCACAAAAAAAAAATTTTATGTAGATTGTAGGTTATCGTCATGACAAACATGTTAATATATTGCTGGCGCTGCGGAATGACGTTGGTCAGTAATTCTGATGGAGTGGCAAACAGGACCATGTAGATTGTAGGTTATCGTCATGATAAACATGTTAATATATTGCTGGCGCTGCGGAATGACGTTGGTCAGTAATTCTGATGTGTAGATTGTAGGTCATCGTCATGACAAATATGTTAATATATTGCTGACGCTGGTGCTGCAAAATGACGTTGGTCAGTAATTCTCATGGAGTGACAAACAGGACCATGTAGATTGTAGGTCATCGTCATGACAAACATGTTAATATATTGCTGACGCTGGTGCTGCGGGATGACGATGGTCAGTAATTCTGATAGAGTGACAAACAGGGCTTGTACTAGCTATAGGTAATCCGGGCAGATGCCCAGGGCGGCACTTGGTCAGGGGCGGCATTTGACGGGATTACTGTATATTCCAGTCTGCACTACAGAATTGAAAAATCATTTTAAAAAATGTGCGCCTTTTTTCTCGTTTGCCCACGCCGTCAAAACTTCCTGGACCGGCCCTTGTGACACTTTAAAGGTGAACAAAGATGATATTTTGTTTTTTTTTAAAAAAAAAGTAGTGAGGGCAAATATTTTTTTTTCTTTTTTTGATCGAATAAAGTGAGTTCTAGTTTTAACACGACATTTTTTTTCTTCAATTTGTCTTTTTGTACCACGATAACTCTCGAACACCTTGTCTGTTTGTTTGAATTTTTGTACCCCGATTACTCTCGAACGCCTTGTCTGTTTGTTTGTCTTTTGTACCACAATAACTCTCGAACGCCTTGTCTGTTTGTTTGTCTTTTTGTACCACGATAACTCTTGAACGCCTTGTCTGTTTGTTTGTCTTTTTGTACCACGATAACTCTCGAACGCCTTGTCTGTTTGTTTGTCTTTTTGTACCACGATAACTATCAAACGCCTTGTCTGTTTGTTTGTCTTTTTGTACCACGATAACTCTCGAACGCCTTGTCTGTTTGTCTTTTTGTGCCACAATAACTCTTGAACGTCTTATCTGATAAAATTTGGTATGAACATTCATTATATTCATAGAATGAATTGATTAGTTTTATAACATATGGGGTGTCCTGGTGTCGAATGGCGGCTATTGAAGTAAGTGAGGTCTACAATTTACAGAACAACTAGTAGTGCTAATGAAACTGTTAGCTATGTCATAAAGAATTAATACATTCAAGATTAACAATTTTTGGGGAATCGTTTTTGGATAAGGGAATTAAAATCTATAAAAAAATGAACAATGTAATCAAAAAATATGAATTACAAAGATTTTAAATTACCTATATTTAAAAAATCATCTATTAGATATTGGTCCCTATAGTTTAGAGGAATTTTTTTTTTTTTCAAAAAAAAACAAGAGGGCTATATCCGCGCATGAATGTACCTATCGTTAATATACTAGAGATTACATACAATGTTAATTTGCCACTTCGGAAGAGGGCGCCAGCGCCACCCAATGATGACCATAGTTTTAGAACCCCTACTATTTAAATTTCTGGCATATCCTCTACTCCTTCTCAGATCTTTTCTATTCACAATCCAGATTTAGCTTTTTTATTTACGATTTCAAATCCTCTTCATTGATATTTAAACTAATTTCTTTCTGAGAACTAATCTATAATACAAAGTAATAACGTTCATACAGGATGTCTCATAAACAATGCAACTTTTAGCTTGACACAGGATGTCTCATAAACAATGTAACTTATAGCTTGATGCAGGATGTCTCATAAACAATGCAACTTAATAGCTTGATACAGGATGGTATAGTTCTTAGCTCAACATCAATTTTCACGGAAATTATTGGAACGTTCAATGAAAAGAATTATTGATTTTTTTTTTTTTTTTTTTTTTTTTTTTTTTTAAAANTTTTTTTTTTTTTTTTTTTTTTTTTTTTTTGCGATTTGCGGTAACGCTAGTCACTAGCCCCGTGATTCAAATGTGCCTGTGTGACATATCAAATCACATTGTTTTTACCTCCTGAATCACGCAGTAAAATTAGTTTTTCAAAATATCACTTTTTTTGTAAATTGCAAAATTTGCAAATTATATACTTAATTAAAAGTGGTCGCCTCTGGTCGTCCTGAAGCCTGAAGAGTGAGAAGAACTATAGGAGCAATGGAGACTTATGACGACAAGACGATATAGATTGAGAAAGACATGGGTGAGACAAATAAAGCTTTAAAAACCCAAAGGGTTATTTTATATATTTTATCGGACATCCTATTGGTAACTTTAAAAAACACTGCCGTTATTTATGGTGAGGATTCAGATACTTTCGAGTTAGCTCTAGCGTTTTCATTATAGGCGAGGGATGTGAAAAGGAACATGCAAATTTTAATTCTCTAGCATTTGCCGTTCTTAAGATATCTTGTTCACAGTAAGACATACACACGTATCATTGAAAACTCGACCATTGGCTGAGACTCGAGATTTGATCTCTGACGATCTCAAAACGTGTTTCCGTATTGAAAACTCGACCATTGGCTGAGACTCGTGATTTGATCTCTGATGATCTCAAAACGTGTTTTCGTATTGAAAACTCGACCATTGGCTGACTGAGATTTGATCTTTGACGATCTCAAAACGTGTTTTCGTATTGAAAACTCGACCATTGGCTGAGACTCGAGATTTGATCTCTGACGATCTTAAAACGTGTTTTCGTATTGAAAACTTCACCAAACCAAATATTAAAAATAACAAGATAAAAAATAATAATAAGATTTTGCATTAAATTATGACCTGAAGGTTTTTTTTTTTTAAATTTATTTAAAAAAAACATCAAAGGCGAATGGATTTATTGTGTTCTGGCTTAACGTCTTTTAAACATTGGTCATTCAAGACGCAAAGTTTTACCCTTCATTCGTTGAAAACTTTCAAACCCAAATTGAATTTCAGCCAGCTTTGGGTTGGGTCGGAAAAATCAGTATCAGGAAGGCGCAAGCATTTGTGGTCACCCGGAAAAAACAGCATAACTAGGGCGCGAACCTATACGTGGTCAGTCACCTGATGTTGTTGCAGCACCCTATTTTTGGACAAAACGTGAAGGAGCAGGAGGCGAGGAATCGTATCGGTCTTCTATTTGGATTTGGAGTTCACGACCCCGAATCCCTCCCTCGAATCAAGTACCTCCCTAGTGCAAACCGAGCGTGAAGAACACTCTTCCACGGAGACTTGTTTTTTTATATTCTTTTTCTTTAACTTCACACTCTCCCAATTATATTTGGGGTTGGCGTTGCTTTCCTTAATTCTATCATGCCACAACCTTTTGTTCGGTGCCTACTCTCTTTAGCTGTAACTCTTTCCTGGCATGCTAACCGAGGTTTGCTTCTCACAGTATCAACGGAAACTGCGTAGACTGCATCACCAAATACTGCTTTTTGCTGATGATCTCTCACCATTGGTTTGATGCAGAGTTTTTTAAAGGCTGAATGCCCTTCCTAACACCAAACCTTCTGTATTTACACGGGCTTAGGACCGTCACCTAATGAAGCTGGCTTGCTCTCCTCGGTGGCTCCATTTACTAACACCAAACCTTCTGTATTTACACGGGCTTAGGACCGTCACCTAATAAAGCTGGCTTTCTCTCCTCGGTGGCTCCATTTACTAACACCAAACCTTCTNTCACCTAATGAAGCTGGCTTGCTCTCCTCGCTGGCTACATTTCCCAATACCAAACCTTCTGTATATAGTACCGTCGCCATTCTTGATGGCTACATTTTCTTTAACAATTTGTCGATAATTTTTAACATTTTTTATGTTTCAGTATCTAATAGACGATATATGAAATACATTTTGGTGCATCAACGGATGCATTTAGTGCACGTAGGCGTTGACATGGGTGCATTAGGTTTTAGAAAATTAAACATTGAGCAATCAAGCTGATTTGAAAACAATTTGCTGATCTAGAATGCAGTACAGACTGTTTGATAAATATTGTCACCCCTCCCCCCTCTCCCCACTCTTTTTTTTTTCAAAATTTTCTTTTATTGAACACTAGCAGGATACGCCCGCTTCGCTTGGCGTATAAGCATGGCCGTTTATAGTTTCAACGCCTTTTTTTCGCGATAAAAGTAACCTATGTCCTTTCCTAAAGTTTGGTTTATCTCCATACCAAATTTCATCAAAATCGGTTCAGTAGTTTAAGCGTGAAAGCGTAATATACATACAGACAGAGTTACTTTCGCATTTATATATTAGTATGGATATGGATTATTTGCAGGTATACAATTTTTAAAATAAGAGATCTTAATAATTAAAACTACATTCACCTATTTATTTATTGCCCCGAAATTTAACCTCAAGTGAAATTTTTTTTTTGGGGCAAATTTTTAATTGTGATGCCCAAGTTAGAACATTGTAATTTGTGCTTCATTTCTACAGCCTTTTGGTGTCATGTGTGTCCAGTCTTGTAAGAAGTCAGTGAGTTTGTCTGTCAATCAATATGTTTGTCTGTCGGTCTGTAAGTCTGTCTGTTTGTCGGTCGATGTCAGTCAGTAACGTGCTGCTGAACCGGAACCAAATCACAAATTTCTGTTTATATTTTACTAATGTAGGACAGCATAGCTAATAAGACTAGGGATGGGTTAGTCATGACTCGATGTTTAAGTTTTTACTATATTTGAAAGGGTTTGATTTCACTGGTTCTGCGTCACCGAAGATTATCATTTTGATGATTAACTTTTGGTATATTTTTATTTTCAATAATGAAGCTTCATAGGTTAACAGCCATGGGGCTGGTTTGCAACAACTCGCCATGAGTTGTTGATACTTGAGAATCCTNGTAGCTTCTCCTTACTTTCTGCATGGGTAATGGTAAAGATATCGTTTCCGACTCTTCCTTTACGATATCTTCCGGGAAGTATTTTAAGTCCCCCTATCCACAGGGGACATAGGAAGGATATATTGCAGTAGCTTCTCCTTACTTTCTGCATGGGTAATGGTAAAGATATCGTTTCCGACTCTTCCTTTACGATATCTTCCGGGAAGTATTTTAAGTCCCCCTATCCACAGGGGACATAGGAAGGATATATTGCAGTAGCTTCTCCTTACTTTCTGCATGGGTAATGGTAAAGATATCGTTTCCGACCGTTCCTTTACGATATCTTCCGGGAAGTATTTTAAGTCCCCCTATCCACAGAGGACTTTTGAACCGACCACAAAAAATTACCCCCCACCTCCTTGCTGAAAAATTTATGTTTTACGTTTAACACTCAGCTGGCACCAATGAGGTTCCGGGTTCAATTCCTGGACGGGTCGAAAATTTGATAAAGGTTTTTTTCATATTTTCTACTTGGTCTGGTTGTACTTGGGGCTAACTCAGCCTCCTGAGGACAATTGAGTAGCTATGGTAATAGGGACAAGTGGTAACATTATAAGGAAATTGTTAAAGTGTAGCTTAAGGTTAGTGATTTTGGAGTGAATGTTGAGAATACCTTGTAATGCTATGATGCCCACAAAATGTTTGACATATTAATGATGATGATACCAATGTCATCATAATCGGTCATCACCATCATTTCATCATCATATTTCATTATAATCGGTCATCATCATTCATCCTAATCGGCCATTATCATATTTCATCCTAATCGGCCATCATCATATTTCATCATAATCAGTGATCATCATCATCATAGTTCATCATACTCAGTCATCATCATCATATTTCATCATAATCGGTCATCATCATCATATTTCATCATAATCAGTCATCATATTTCATCATAATCGGTCATCATCATCATATTTCATCATAATCGGTCATCATCATCATCATCATCATATTTCATCATAATCGGTCATCATCATTATATTTCATCATAATCAGTAATCATCATCATCATATTTCATCATAATCAGTGATCATCATCATATTTCATCATAATCAGTCATCATCATCATCATAATCGGTCATCATCATCATATTCGGCGAACGCTAAGTATTAAATGAACAATAGCTAAATGCTATTGTTCAGGGCGTACGCTTTGTGGTGTAAGTCGGGTAAATGAATTTCTATTCGATTTTTGGAATCAGACGGAGTTTGTGAACACCCTGTTGCCGATTTTATATTGCCAAGCAAATTGTTTATATTTCAAATTTGCTGACTCAATCATTTAGTAAAAGGATGTCACCTGACTGGTACTGGCACCTGATGGTACCTCAGGAAGGTGTGTCTCCAATAGACTAGTAGCTAGAGACAGCTGTTAGAATTTGATTCAAGAGCTCTAAGCCAACAAATACAATGTGTAACATAGCCAACGTCTATGGCACGTTGAATGCACCATTTCTCAATAGATCACTGAAGTTAAGCAACTTCAATTGAGGTTGTGCCATGTGGGTGTCCACGTGGGTTCGCGCCGTCGTGACGCTATCTATTTTTCCGGCCCAACCCAGGCTGGGTGAGGTCAATGTGGGTAGCTGGTTTGCAAGTTTCCAGCGAATGGAGGGTAAAACCCCCGTCTTGAATGACCAATAGTTCTCCCGGGCGGATCACTTGCCAGTCACGGCACTGTCTCTGCTATTTGCCAGTGGCGTCACTGTCACTACTTAGTGTCAATGTTGCTTCAGATATTATACGAGTGAAATCCTTGAGGATACAGCATTTACTATAAAAAAAATATTTAAAAAATGGTACGGAAGCCTTCATTGTCACTGCTACTTGCCAGTCGCGTCCTGTCACTACTTAGTGTCAATGTTCCTTTAGATATTATACGAGTGAAATCCTTGAGGATACAGCATTTACTATAAAAAAAATATTTAAAAAATAGTACGGAAGCCTTTGATATGTCAGTACGATTTAATTCTTTTGTTTTGTACTCATTATTAGCCTTTCAACTCCCTGCCCCCTTGTCCCAGCCTCCCTGCTCATCAGCGGGATATATAACATTAAATATTTCTTGTAATTCAATATTGACGAGGCTTCATAATTTTATGATTGACATTTGAATGGGGCTGACCCGGCATTGTATTTTGTGGTTTATTAGAAATTTAATATTTCAGAGCCAAAAATAAATTCCGGATTTTGATCTGTGAATGTGCTCAGAGTGTGAGTAGGTACTTCATGTGCGGAATTCCAGCAGATTCTTAAATTGAATCAGGAGGGCCGGGCCCAAGGGATTGACAGCCATCAAGCCAGGTCTAACACCTGGAAATGATGATCATGGAAGGTGATGTTGTTGTTGTTGTTGTTGGTATTGCTGTTGTTGTTGGTATTGTTGTTGTTGTTATTGTTGTTGTTGTTATTGTTGGTATTGTTGATGTTATTGTTGGTATTGTTTTTATTGTTATTGTTGGTATTGTTGTTGTTATTGTTGGTATTGTTGTTGTTATTTTTGGTATTGTTGTTGTTATTGTNTTGTTGTTGTAGTTATTGTTGGTATTGTTGTTGTTATTGTTGTAGTAGTTATTGTTGTTGTTATTGTTGGTATTGTTGTTGGTATTGTTGCTATTGTTGTTGTTGTTGGTATTGTTGTTGTTATTGTTATTATTGTTGTTGTTATTGTTGGTATTGTTCTTTTTATTGTTGTTGTCATTGTTCTTATTGTTGTTGTTGTTCTTTTTATTGTTGTTTTTGTTAGTATTGTTGTTATTGTTCTTTTTATTGTTGGTATTGTTTTTGTTGGTTGTGATGTTGTTGTTGGTGGTGATGATGAGTTACACCTTACATTATTACATAAGTCATTCATAAAAAAAAATCTGGGGGGGGGGGGGTTTGGACCCCATGAACTCCCTCCCTGGTCCGGCCTTGTGAACTTCAAAAATCACTGCACATAACTCAAAAATATCATCTGTTCAGTAGGCGAAGACAATCTTTCTGAAAGGAACGCATTTGTATTCATGACTGGACATCGGATTATATGCATTTGCATATTTGGACCGTTTTTGGCGATGATCCATATAGGCAGTGTATTTTAGCATATTGCAGTAAAAGTTTGGAATTTTTTGAGAAAAAATACTCAAACTTTCCCCTGTTTGCGCTCAAAACAGCATTAATAGTTATAACGTTTCTTGTAGAAACACCATGACTCAAATGATTTGTATGGAATTTACAGGAGATAGTTCCATGTAGATTAAAAATCATTTTAAAAGAGATTCATATCGATACCTAACTATATCAATTGATTTTGAACATGACAGCAGCACGGCGGGAGCGGCCATGCCTCTAAGGTGTCAAGCGAAGAGGCACAGCCTTCCAGAACATAATAACCACAATCCAGTGATTCAGATACAACCCCATCAACCCCCTAAACCCTCCTAAACTGTTTGAACTCCAAACTTCCCTCTCTACATAAATCACACTATTACCTCGGACATTAATGTGTCAAATCGCTTCCTTTTTCCTGAATCCTGATAAAACATCACGCCATAAATTCAATCATTTCACGCTTCACGGTTCATGATGACTTCAAATAATCCGATGAGATAAGGCGTGAAAATGCCGTGATTTGATAATTATTGTTAATTTATTGGTTAATAGGGGAGTGAGGGGCTGTATGGCATGCCCTTCCCTAACACCCAACCTTCTGCATTTACACGGGCTTAGGACCGTCACCTAATGAAGCCTGGATTGCTAAACTCGGTGGGTATATTTCCTAACACAAAACCTTCTGTATTTACACGGGCTTAGGACCGTCCCCTAATGAAGCGTGGCTTGCCCCCCTGGGTGGCTACATTTCCCAACACCAAACCTTCTGTATTTACACGGGCTTAGGACCGTTACCTAATGAAGCGTGGCTTGCCCCCCTCGGTGGCTACATTTCCTAACATCAAAACTTCTGTATTTACACGGGCTTAGCACCGTTCCCTAATGAAGCGTGGCTTGCCCCCCTCGGTGGATACATTCTGTATATGATATAATGGACCTGGATACCCTTCCTAACACCAATAGCGGGCCCGACGATAGGGGGAGGGCAATGGGGGGGTCCCAAGAGGGGCCGATGAGAAAATTACCATATTCAAATTTTTCATGTATTTTTCTGAATAATCCATACTAATATTATAAATGCGAAAGTAACTCTGTCTGTCTGTCTGTATGTATGTTACGCTTTCACCCTTAAACTACTGAACCGATNATATAGTGCGACCTTTCAGCTTGTACAGCAATCATAAATATTGGTATATTTCGTAAACATTAACATCTGATAATCGAATTATTTGTTGCCAAGAAGAAGCGTACACGCCTTTTCACATCAACTAAGTAAATTGCCTACTTTTACTTTTATTACTACCCATACGGTGATTTTAGATGAAAGAATAATAGAGGGGAATGTAATTTTTTCCCCCCGGCCCGGATTTTCTGTCTACGGCCCTGACCAATAGACCCAATCGATAGCTATCTATGAATCGATCAAACTATATTTTTATTGAAGACCATAATTACCGGTTAAGTATGTTAATTACCGGTTAGGTCCGGGTGTGTACGCGTTATCTCAAGTATAAAATTAAAAACCCACTCAATCGGAAAGCGATTGCAACGGAAATGGGTTGATCTGGTCACACAGGAGAAGCTCCCCTATAAGATATTACTAGCGATAATCAATAATTGGGTTCGGTCAATTCGGAGGTAGCGACCACACCTCCTTTATCGGTGGAAGAAGACATGAGGAGCTATTTTGGGTTCTTCTTTTCAATAATGCACCTTTTTTTTTAATTTGGCTTCACGTCTCTTTTGGAATTTAATTCCCACATTAACTGTCCTTAATTTTGATTCTCACCTCATAAACGCCCCTGGTTTTGATTCAAACCATGATTTATAGTTTTCTTTAGGTACAAAGACAAATTATCAGATAGTCACGCCCATTTACAAAATTCTCTTTGAAGTTTTGGCGCACCAAAGTTACAACCGAAATGCCCTTCGGGTCCCCATCAAGACACCATTTTTGTTATTTATTTGCAAAACCTTGTTTATCTTGATTCCTTTAGCAATCTATCTTCGTGGAAGACCACAACAGCTTCTGGTCACGGATACCAATCTTGATAGAAACATCACAAGCGCGTTGCAACGTCATTCTCTGACGTCTTACACCTATAATTTTCAGCATATGACCACGTAGGATTAAGCCCTCGAGATGCTGCTAATTTTTGGCTATTTTCTACCATTGCTTGGTGGTGTAATGGGGACCAGACAGATACTATTAATTTTTTCTGAGCAACTAACCTAACATATGATTAATTGAAAGTAGAAGGTTAATTTTCACGATTAAATGGTGGGAAATTCGAAAAAACTCACTTTTAAATGTTTAATTCACAATTTTATTGCTTGAAAATCGACGAAACTTTGGAGAAATCAAATGTTTTTTCGGATTTTTTTAAAATATGCAGAGATT
>JAAEEI010002441.1:36220-51266 GCA_012654025.1 Pachypsylla venusta
TATATTTTTTTTTTTTTCGTGTCGATTCCAAAGGTTCATTATTGAAAATAATAAAACAAAAGACGAAACCCTTTATATACATGTAGGACTCGAAGTTGACCGTTTCATTTTCCTTATCAAGTTGTAATCTGCTAAAATTTTCGATGTCGGATTTTCAATGCCTAAACACGTCCCCAGAGCCGAAATCTTGACTTTTTTGGTCATTGGTCCGTGAACAAGATATCTCATGAACGATAATTGCTAGAGACTAAAAAAACGTACTTCACGTACGCTTTTATGTCAAAAACGAAATACGGATTTTTTGGTTGCAATCGAATATACCGTTGGCGCTTTAAGGCTCTTTTCGGTGGGTTTTGCGGCTATTCTCGAAAATTCTGAAGAAAAAAAATTTTAATAATTCATGCAAAGTGCTTACATGGCCAACGAATTCCATAGCAACTTTGTATTTTTTACACATTGCAGGACCGTATGAAACATGTCGGGTTCCTATATATTGAAATTATCGGGGCCCCTTTATCCTTTTCTAACTTCCAAAAATGCAATTACTTTAATAAATTACGCTATTTTTTTTCTTACGTTACGAAGATATGCCATCATTCTAAATCTAAACAATAGAATACAATTAGGTTGGTGTTTTTAAAACGAAAATAAGTATTGTTTACGGTATGTATTTCAATTTAAATTTAATTTGAAGAGTATATAAATCTTCAAATTCAATTTTCACCAAATGAAGCATTTTCAATTTTTTTTTCTCTCGATGGACAGGGGCCCTAGGCAGTTGCCTATATTGCCTTATGGATAATCTGGGCCTGACAGGTTGCATACCAAATGATTTAAAACTCACCAATTTTAATAGCAATAGGCGAACCTGTTTTCAGAATATTTTATATCTGAGAAAATTGTATAGTTTGTATAATTTGTAAAAGTTACACTCACTTTAAATAAATTACACCTGTACCACCCTGCATAATAATGATCAAATGGAATGTTCAGTGTACACTAAATTCTAAAACTAAATTATAAACTTAAAATAATACGGTCTGCTAAGCACCAAAAATCAGTCATTAATTGGTCTAGAGCAGGGGTTCCCAAACTTTTTGTTGCCGCGCCCCCTTTTCTTGGAATAAAAGCATCCCACGCCCCCCCCCCTCCGCTTTACATTATAAATTATGAATGGGCATGGATATTGCTGAAAGCTATCTCAATCAAAATACTAATGTGTTTTTGAATGCTATCTCATTCAAAATGCTAATGTGTTGCTGAATGCTATCTCATTCAAATCGCTAATGTGTTGCTGAATGCTATCTCATTCAAAACGCTAAAGTGTTGCTGAATGCTATCTCATTCAAAACGCTAATGTGTTGCTGAATGCTATCTCATTCAAAACACTAATGTGCTGCTGCTCATGTTCAATGAAATTACCGTTATAAATTTGTGCACATATATTTTAACTAAATGATAATAATTCAATTGGTCTCTCGCCCCCCTTGGCTTGCCTTTACGCCCCCCAAGGGGGGTGCGCTCCCCCCGGTTTGGGAACCTCTGGTCTAGAGTACTAGATCCAACCTTACCTGGTGATAACTACCCCAAAGCTTACATTGTTTAAAAATGAAAGGGTAAAAGAAAGGGTAAACCCCATTAGACTTTTGAAAATGGTTATTTGAATAGTTTTTCAAAAAATAATTTTGAACTATGAATGCGTTAAAAAAGAAAAAAAAATGTACAAAAAAGCAGCATATAAATATCACATCGGTGGTCTCTTATGGTCTTGCAAAGCGAGGAGTGGAACTGACGATATAAAGATTCGAAGACAGGAGCGCTACCTCGAAGAAGAAGTATAGGTGCACAAGACGTCTCGCTTTGGGCGAAAAAAAATCGGTTTGCCCTATAAATACCCCATCCCAATATACATGTACGAGCTCAGTATGAATTGTATTCATCAGGAATAGGGATGGCACGATATAACGAAAATCGATATATATCGATATATTTTTTTCCGATGTATCGATTTATTTTTAACAATATATCGTTTAATAAATACACTAATTTAGGTTTTTTTCAATGTTCTTAATATAGCGATAAAATTTGAAGTTATCCATTTTTTTTTTTTTTTTTAATCGAAGTTTTCTATTTTAGGGGGATCCTACTTGTCCCTTTGAAATTGGTCATTGGTGGAAACAGGAAAGTAGAGGAGGGTCAGATTAGGAAAGTACAGAGAGGGGGCGACATTTCCACCAATTCACCTCGTAAAATTCTAATTTCTAATAAACCAATATATATTGTCGATATATCGTTATCTTCTTCTTCTTCTTTCACTCACCTTTTCCCAATTTTATTTGGGGTCGGCGTTCTCTTCTCTAATTCTGCCCCGCCATAACTTCCTATCTAACGCTTCCTCCCGTCTCCAACCTTTTTCTCTCATATCTTCCTCGACCTTATCCTTCCATCTCAGCTTTGGTCTCCCTCTCTTTCTCTTCCCCTCTATACCCATTTTCTCTACCTTTTTGGACACGTAACTCTCATCTCTCCTCTCAACATGCCCAAACCATCTCATTCTACTCTCTTGTATTTTCTTTCCCAATGGCCCCACTTTCACTGTTTCTCTGATTTTCTCATTTCTCACTCTGTCTCTCCTTGTTAATCCACACATCCATCTCAACATCCTCATCTCAGCTACCTCCAACTTTCTCTCTTGTGCTTTGGTTATAGCCCACGTCTCCGCACTATACATCAAAGCTGGTCTCACTACTGTTTTATAAAGTTTACCCTTCATTCTCCCACTAATTTTTCTATCACACAATACTCCACTCAATTTTCTCCAATTCATCCATCCACAATTTACTCTATGATTCACTTCACATCCTATATTCCCATTCTTTTCCAAAACTGATCCTAGGTATTTGAACTTGTCCACTGCAGGTAGTTGCTGGTCTTGAAGTTTGAGATGTAATCCGTCCACCTGTTGGGTATATCGATATATTTGAAATTCGATATATTTTTGAACGATATGATATCACTAATCAGAAATCAAGATAGCTCTTTCCACAAACTTTATTTGTCAGAATTCGTATATTGACTAATTCGATTCAAAATCTGCTTTTGTAACTCCTGGAGGTAGAGCTATGTCAAACACTATGGGAGGATTTGTAGGTAGATAGTTCAAATCACACGTCGACGCATTCATATAAATGATTTTTCCATCCGATGATATTCCATAGCCTGGAATAAAATCCAGAAGCAACGAATTAGACTGGTTAGAAATATAGGGTGCTCCAAGAATAACGCCGGGTTTGATAAGATTGTTTGATTAATCCGGAGGCTTTATTTCATCTAATCCAATTTCCATAGTGAAAAATATATCATATTTGAGATTGCGAGAAGTTACTTGAGGGTGACATGATCACGGGTCAAGTCCACCTGAGATGATGGTGTAAAACAGTACAGAAAGCAACTTTGCAATATCATCTTTATATATAAAAGGCAATGTCCTGAGTGACTGATCAACGTAGAGCCGAAACTATTAATGCATACAGACTTGAAATTCGACAGGGACCTTGGTTGAACCATATAAGTGTGCACTAAGAAAGGATTTTGCAAAATTTTGATAGAAATCGCGAAAAGTAAACAATCCCCAAAAAAAAATACATTGGAGCGAGAGAGATAGCATGATAAATCATTTAAAATATGCGCGGGCGAAGCCGCAACCGAGGGATGCTAGTATCATTATATTTGAGTTGGTGATGTATTAAATATTGCGATCAGCCAGCGTCTATGGCACGTTGAATACAGCATATATATTGCGGTGATTGACATTGTTCTGGGGACCCATGTAAATTATTAGCCTCCAAGATTAGATTTATCAGCCCAGATGGACTTGGTCCGAGAGGATATCACTCTCAAGTAATATCTCACAAATCTCAAGGATGACCTATTTTCACTATGGAAGTTAGTAAGTCATAATGGAAAGAAATTCGCCTGCGGTACTGCAGACTCGCTACAGAGATTTTTTTATTTTTAAATTTTATTTAATTTTTTTAAACCAATTTCTTTATAATTTCTCAGGTGGAAAAAATAAGTCAAGATATAATGACTCCTTATTAATAAAATAATAACAATGGACGCAAACAATTTACTTTTTTATTTTAAAGAAAATGAGAAATTACGTAAGATGCGTAAGAAGTTTCAGATAAGGACCTGGATGGCAGCATGTAGTGTTGTGTTCGTTTTTTTTTTCTCCTTAATTTATTTCAATAATATTTTATTTCTTAATATACATATTTCAATAATAGGGTGATTATTAAAAATGAGCCAAGAGGTGATTCGTTGATATTTGTCTACAGTCTACACGATGGTTGGCTCTACGTACCGGAACAACCTGGAAAACATACTACCTAGGTTCTAGCCAAGAGCCATGAAAATATTGAATCAATTTCTTTATAATTTCCCAAGTGGAAAAATAAGTCAATATGTAATGACTCCTTATTAATAAAATAATAACAATGGACGCAAACAATTTACTTTTTTATTTGAAAGAAAATAAGTAATTCCGTAAGATATGTAAGAAAGTTGATGATTTTCTTACCTTCATGAACGTGTCCAAAAACATGATACTTTGGTTTAACTCTTTGTTGAACTGTACTTAATAATTCTACACATCCAGCTCGAATGCCTGTACAACATAGATCTCCATGGCCAATAGGTGGCGTATGCGTTATGAGAACATCCGTATCAGACGGTATGTTGTTCCATTTATCTAGACAAGGTTGACCACGAGGTAAATTGAAAGCCCATTTACAAAATTCGGGTTGCCTGAAATATATATTGAATAAAATGAATATTTATAATTAATTATTTAATTTTAATACAGGGTGTCCCAAAAGTCCGAGACCGCCTGAATATCTTTGGAACAGCTTTATGTGGAGTTTTGAAATTTTGCATAGTATTATATCTCAAATTAAACTTTAATTTGGGGTATAATATCATGCAAAATTTCAAAACTCCACATTAAGCTGTTCAAAAGATATTCAGGCGGTCTCGGACTTTTGGGACACGTAGTATAATTCAATAAGGCAGAGAAAGCACTATATAATCGCTTGACTATAAAAATAATTAGAACGGACTAGTTTAAGACCTTCCTGGGTACTTCATCTGAGCTAGTAAGTTCAAAGACTCAAGAATGGAAAGAAGAGATTTTGTGTGTGTTAATGTGATTCCCCCAACAATCGAATAAACACGTGATCACCAATGAAATATCAGAAGAGAGTTATCGCAAAAAAGTTGCGATAACTTCTCCCCCCCCTCCAGGAACCAAAAAATAGGTGGGCCTCGTAAAAAGACAAAAGTAAATGATGTTTTCCCCACGATATTTCGTCGAAAAATGTTAGACATAAAGCCATGTGAACCAAGATTTCTCAGGTACTAACATTAATGGACCTAAAGTAAACACCGTTTAGGCCATGTATAACTTTAATATCCCTCGGGACATCTGAGGGGCCTACGAATACCACGAGACTGTGTAAACTATCACTTACCAAGGAGTTCCATAAAATTTTATTCCATAAAGTACTATTTCTTCGTCTTGTAGGTAAGTGCAATTTGTCAGTCTATCTTTCATGTTACCAGATTTTACAGCATCTGTCAACGAATCTCTGGGCAAACCCAGTGTGGGTATTTCATTGATCAGGTGCATTGTCCTAGAGGGAGATCGACAGTTTGATAGTGGGTGCGTAAACGAAGGATCAAAACTAAGTTCATGATTACCAGCTATCACCAGTTTGTGTTTGTGAGGCAGATTCCCTAAAACAAAGGGGGGGGGGAATTAGTACATAAAACATGAGGGTGACATATTCAAGAGCCACATTCAATATTATCTATACTTATAAAACGCAAAGCCCAGTTGGTATACTGACTGACTGATAATCAACGTAGCTCCAAGTTGGCTAAATGCAGAGACTTGAAACTTGACTCGCAGGTCCCTTTTAGTATGTAGGTACGTAATAAGAAAGGAAAAAAAATTAAAGTTCAAGTGGGAGCAAGTTACCGCCAAAAATGACGCTATTTAGCGGGTCCTTTAGCAATTTTTTTCTGGGCAAACTAAAAGAGATAACGAAGAATGACCGAGAATAACCCCCCCCCCCCAAAATAGTAAATAAGGACCCCATAAAAAATATAAAATTTGAAAATTTCCGGTTTCTTTCCGATTTATGGACGGTTTTCACAACCAAAAAATCGGAATTGAGAAGTACCACTTCGGGATGAGCGAGAAAGCTGAAATTCGATACAAAGGTGTTCCGCAGTACAAAAAAGTCATATCCTTAAGTAAAATATTGAATTTTCTAAATAGGAGCCGTGTTCACTCTGGGGGGTCGGTTCCACCAAAAATCCAAATTTCGTAACCGTAGTGAAGCACGGGAAAACAGCTAGTTCTTTATAAGTCAAGTCTTACATTTAGAATAGGATCTTTATTTTCAAACGAACAATTTTTAATTACAAAGAACTTTCACTAAGTTGAGCTCAACGTTTCACTAAGTTGAGCTCAACGTTTCACTAAGTTGAGCTCAACGTTTTCCCCGCTTCACGTACAGAAATCTAAATATGTGATCACTCACCTATCCAGTTATTAAATTCTGATACTTCATCTTCACCCCCACATCTCGTGAAGTCTCCAGCATGAATGAAAATGTCGCCATCGGGAATGTTAAATCTGATGTGGGGTGTCAGGGAATGAGTGTCGCTCATACATATCACGCGTACCTACACAAATAGAAAACATGTAAAAATAAAGATAAATACAAGCATTTATTGTATGATCACAATGGCGTACAATGTAACAGATTAAATATTAGAATGACGTTCCCATTATTTGATTATACAGGGTGGACCATTTTAACCTTTAATGGAGAATAACTCGACTGGAAGGCAAAATAACAGAAATAATTTTAAACAAAAGTTATTGCATAAGTAGGGGGACACATGACCATGACCTTCAATGTGACCTTCACATTGACCTTGGAGGTTATTTAGAGGTCAAATATTATTTTTTAAATAGAAACACCCATTTTTGACTGCCGATTCGTGATTAGCAAAAGATTTTACACATGACCATGACCTTCAATGTGACCTTCACATTGACCTTGGAGGTTATTTAGAGGTCAAATATGAATTTTCAAATAGATTTACTCTCATTTAAGAGTAAAATTTTACTCTCAAATATGTATCATTATCAAAATCTAATCTGAGTAACATATTCCAGACAAATTTTGGGTCGTAGGGGGCTATCTTCACCTGGGAGTCCTTTAGGGCACCAAGCCTGAAATTCGGGTCACTCCTCTAAAAGTAGCAATAGAGCTCCAATTTTGATAAAATTTAAAACAGTGACCCTTTGTAAAATATCATCGACATATTTTGGAACTCATTGGGCTATCTTCACCTGGGAGTCCTTTAGGGCACCAAACCTGAAATTCGGGTCACTCCTCTAAAGATGTGTTTCTATTTAAAAATTCAAATTTGACCTCTAAACAACCTCAAAGGTCAATGTGAAGGTCAAATTTAAGGTCATGGTCATGTGTAAAATCTTTTGCTAATTATGAATCAGGGGTCAAAATTGGGTGTTTCTATTTAAAAATTCATATTTGACCTCTAAATAACCTCCAAGGTCAATGTGAAGGTCATGGTCATGTGTCCTATTACTTATACAACAACTTTTATTTAAAACTTTTTCTATTATTTTGCCTTCCAGTCAAGTTATTCTTCATTAAAGGTTAAAATGGTCCACCCTGTATATAATTTGGACTGCGTTGAGGCGCCTACTATTGCGATATCCATTTTGAATATTTTTTATCATTATATTTTTTATGGCGGCTTTTGCTTTCGGAATTGTATTGTGCATCCATTAGTTCGAACTATAAAATGCAAACCACTTTTCGATTGTTTTGCTTATACCATAGAATAAACAACCGGCAACAATCTTTCTCTTTTCTACCTATTAATTGTGTGAACAAAGCGAATGTTTGGTTTTAACACCATGACTTTTCTTTTTGTCATTTTAAACCACTCGCGAACGCCTTATCCAATTTTGTTATGGATAATTATTAATAGGTTCATAAAATTGTAAATTTCAAAAAAAAAAAAAAAAAAAAAAAAAAATTATCAAACTACAAATATTAAAGAGAGTCACAAGCGCTTTCGTCAGTTACGGCATCGTCTGGTTCACTCTCTTTAATATTTGTAGTTTGATACAATTTTTTTTTTTTTTTTTAAATTTACATTTCATAATGACTACAAACATCTTAAATAATTCATCTAATTTCATAGAATTGGCTGATTAGTTTTTGGGCCAAATGATGGCCATTTTAATTGAGTGAAGTCTACATTCAATAGAACTACTAGTATTGTAAATTAATAAAATTATTCATTAGCGTTAAAAAATAAGGAGTTATTAAAATTGTCATGATGCAAAACCCCGGTTTTCTTGGCCAGAGCGTACTTTTACTTTATGCGAAAAACGATGCTGGACCCTCGATTCAACACAAGGACTATTAAATGAATTTAATAGTACTCAACGAGTCGAGGTAACCAAAATGATATTTATATTTAAATTAATACACACGATTTTTGATCTAGGGAATTTTCAGTATTGCCATCGAATGCTACTATGTTACCAGTTTCGTTACTTTATTTCCAGATCATTTTTTTTTTTGAACAATCCAGCAGTAAATAAACAGTACAACGCCTGTTGCTATCAAAAATTGAGAAGGAAAAACATACTATACTTACCTTGCTAGAGTTGACATTATTTTTAGGGGGACTAACGTTAATTTTGATAACTCTTTGACTAGAAGACAAATCTTTCCACGCTGAGGTGGGATTTTGTGTTAAAGGATGAATCGGTATCGACATTATATTTTGATATCAAAATATATTCTCAACTGAAAATCAGATATAATTTCTTGTATGAACAAATTAATCTGGGAGAGTCTCCCCAACTATTATGAAGAATATAAAATATAGTACCAAATGACTTAAACCAGGGTCAAACCGAGCTATGTCAGCTTGGTTGACATACATCAAATGGAGCCTTATGGAAAATCTAAATAAATATGTATGTATGTTTGGCCAAATTGTTTAAAAAAAAATCGGCGGAGTCACAAATAAATAAAAAAAAAAAAAAAAAAAAAAAAAAAAAAAACGAAATTAACCCCCAACTGTAGGCTCAGACTTCGGAAAAATTAGTTATTGCGTTACGGCTATCTTTGCCGTATTCATTAATTTATGGCCTGATACCATTTATTAACTCATAGCGAGAAGTTAAATGGTTGAAAAGAGAATGACAAATTTGAATTGTACCTAGATCCCGTACATCGGTACGAGATAAATCTGCTAAAAATGGAATCAATAGAGTAAGAAATTATTATTTTGTAGTAGTTCGGATTTTTGCCAAGCGGCAGTAGCCAGTGTTCGACTTTTAACAGAACACGACAGCTTGGCTCAACATCTCCACAGAATAGGATGTAAGGACTCCCCCATCTGTCCTCTATGTACAAATCAGGCAGTGATGAACACTGAACACCTGGCTGTTTGCCCTGCATTGGCCCAACATGACACAATTTAGTAGGGAAATATTGGGACGCAAAAAGGAAAATGTGACTTAATTGTCAAATCCGATCATTTGAAAACAACAACAACATATTATTTTCTGACGCCCCTGAAATTTTTTGGAGTCCTTTAAGAACTACGATTTTAGTCATACCTAGTTTTGACAATAGACATTGTTATACTTACTGTTCAGGAATATTTTGTGTGGGAGCCATGGGCAATGGATCAATAAAGAAAGAGGATTATTACTTCTCCATGAGATATTAAAATCTGTTATCAATCAGATAATAGACTAACGCTGTTCACTTCACATTAATTAATTGCTAGATTATAATTTGATAACGATCTACAATCAATTAATTAATCAATACCTAAAAATTTTGTTCGGCAATTACCTCACTCTTATCAACAAACTATATTTTTTAAATAAATCGCGCTATAATAATGCACTTCAATTGAAAAGAAATTGAAAATATTTTTTCAATTTCTTAGGGGAGAGGGAAAAATCCCACGTTCAAAATATTTTTCCCGTTTGGGGAGAAAAAAAAATTGCTCAAGCAATAAAGGCATGGCCGTAAAAACGTTTCCTAACCTGTCGAGGGGGGTTAAAATATGTTAATAAAGCTAACAAGTAAACATAAAAAGTTAAAAACAAAACAAAAGAGAAATGGAAAAAATAAAAATATGGTTGGTGGGATTTTTCCCGCGATGTGTCACGCCGCACGCGACAAAAATCCCACAACTATGAGACCCTACGGTTCTCCCCGGAGTCATACCCCCTTAAAAATTCCCACCTTTGCCGGGAAATTTATGATATGTCTATTTTAGACAAGGTCGATTGTTGAATTAGTGATCATGCAATCGAGGTATGGTGATCGTAAAAACGTTTCATAAGTAGTCTGTTTTTTTTATTGCCTCAACACATCTCCCCGTTTTTAGATCCCCAAAGACAGGGTTTAAGCATTAAAAAAAAATTGTCTATAAGGATTTCGTTTTTACGCACATGTTTTCCAACATTTTTGATTTCCTCAAAAGAATGGCCAACAGTTCTCGTCTGTTTAAATTAAATAATTAGTACTTAAATGATACCTACCTGAACTCAATGTTTAAGTACAAATAATAATTTTAGTTTTCTTCTTTTAAGGTCTCTCTACCTGTTCCATTGAAAGACAAATCGAGGGTTCCAAATAAAAGTACCATTTGAATCGGATCAGAATATTGAAAAATCATTAACGGTTGCAGATAATGAGTTCTATGGGCGGTAACTCATAATATAACTTATGTTAGGGTGCTCTCACGAAAATTAAAAATATTTAAAATCTTTCCTTAAATAGATTTTAAATGATTCAGAGAACATTTTAAAACAAATCCTAGGTTTCTGGCTTCGAAAATAAAATCATCTTCTAAACTAAACAATTAAAATTTAAAACACTCATAATTTAAGGCGTCACCCTGTATATACTTCTGTACACACAACACACCCCGTATGTTTATTATCTCATCAAGTGAGGCTATGGAACAATAGAATTTCTTGTTTGAAGTCCATCGCTCTCACTAAAGCGTCACCCTGTATATACTTCTGCACACACAACACACCCCGTATGTTTATTTTCTCATCATGTGAGGCTATGGAACAATAGAATTTCTTGTTTGAAGTCCATCGCTCTCACTAAAGCGTCACCCTGTATATACTTCCACACACACAACACACCCCGTATGTTTATTATCAGATCAAGTGAGGCTATGGAACAAAAGAATTTCTTGTTTGAAGTCCATCGCTCTCACTAAAGCGTCACCCTGTATACTTCTGCACACACAACACACCCCGTATGTTTATTATCTCATCAAGTGAGGCTATGGAACAATAGAATTTCTTGTTTGAAGTCCATCGCTCTCACTCGCGCATTGTTCATTTCCGGTTTTATTGCCGCTTTTTCTAATGAATTAGTTTGTTTCATTCTAGGCTAGGTGCTAGGTCTGCGAATTCTACATATTTTATATTTCCATACATGCTTTGTGTATTGTATTTATGTTATACTCGCGTTTCACTACGTTCAGATATAAAAATCGCCGGGGTAGTTATGACGTCGGAATTATTCAGCAACAATTCCAGAAGTCGCTCATTTCAATTAGAAAACAAATTCCTCTTCTGATATAGTATATTTAAAGGGGCGTTTACACTGCCTGAACATCCTCGAGCATTTGTGATCGCTGCTCGCCAGTTTACAACGAGCACGAACACAAACATCACACTGCTCGAGCATTTCTGACGATCAGTTACTCGTGAGGATTCGCAGCGAAAAGATAGCACCCGCGCTATCCAAAATTGCGGCTTCTGCCGCGGCTATCCTCATTCTAGACCATCTAGCGGAGGAAAAGCGAAAAAGAAAAAGGCGTCGCATGTGGGAGTCGTCATTTTTAAAGAGAAGAAATTAGGTACTTCCTATTGCTGAAGGATTTGAGGGAGGATAACACTGGACTATTCAGAATAAAAATAAAATTTATGGTCTGGCTGCCACAGCTCAGGGTGCTCCGCATACAGAGAAATTAACAAAAGGCACTTTTCATTTTGCCACTCCATCAGTCAAATACTAAAAAGCAACAACACTACACACAAAATAGGAGACGTGTATCCTTCAACAGCTAGACGAAAACTAGATTCATAGAACACCATTCGACGAATCCCGAGGTGTTTACACAGAGCAAGCGGCAAACGAAGCGTCCCTTTGATGATTCGTCTAAAAACCGACATCGCACGGCTCAGGCTCGAGCAAGAACGAGCATTCATTTCGACCTTGATCGGTTCGTGGCGACTGTTTACAATGCCTGAGCCTCGCGACGAATGCTCGGGCAGTGTAAATGAGAAGAAAGCAGAAGTGATCTACTTATTGCCGAAAACAATGAGCTTTTTAGCAGTACAATTACACAGCTTAGGAATAGTATACTTTTAATAAGCAGTACCAAATAAGGAAAAGAATAAAAAATTCAACACTTCCAAACGTTTTATTATTATTAAACTGATTGCAGGTCTCAATCAATGTGAACTTTAAAATTAGATATGTTGTGACCAGCGGCGGGGATGGAGTTGGATTCGAACCAACAGCCTAAACACATATAAAAAGAACTCTGCCAATGTGACACGTGGATTTATTATTTTTCTGGCAAAAAATAATAAACCTTTTTTGGCCCCCACCAATTTTTTTTTTGGGGGGGGACAAAAAATTGAGGGTGGTTCTCGTGACGATTCCAAATCTGGGGTGTAATTAGACCCTAAATTTGACATACCTACTAAATTTGAAGTCTCTGGCTCTTACCATTCTCTTATTAATGAAAACCGCTTTAAAACGGTAAAAGCCACCAGCGGTATATTTGATAGAACCCAAAAGCTGATACCCCAAATATGACATACATACATTCAAATCTCTTGCTCTTATCATTCTCCTTTTAGACAGCGATACTGAAAACCGCTAAAAAGCGGCAAAAATTGCCAAGGGTCTATTCGATTGCAACCAGTTTCGGGGCACAATAAGAGCCCAGATGGGACCTATATACCAAATTTCATTCAAATCGGTCAACGCTAAGTGGCAAAAGTGCCCATCATGGCGTACGGCGGACAAACGGATTTTTTTTTTTATTCGATTTTTGGATTCTACGTACCTTGAAACGTATAATATCAAATTTTGAGGGGGGGGGGGTAATTTTTTTTTTTCGTGAGGATTTTAAAGGTTCATTATTGAAAATAATAAACCAATATCAGAAATGGACCCTCAAAATCAAAATCAATTCCACAGCCACGTGAAGAATCAGGCATCACTATATCACAAATTATGTGTTGAGACCACATCATCAGCTTTAGACTGCATGGGGCTACCCATACAGCCAATCGTTCTCGTGAGATTCCGCAATACATGTTCCCCAGTCGCCGGACTTGAGTCCCTATGGCTTCTTCCTGTGGGGTTACCTCGAGGCTGAGGTCTTCAAACATCGCCCTGGGACCCTTGAAGAGTTAAAGGAGGCAATTCTGGAAGAAATCATCCAAATTGATGCGGATATGCTGACGAGAGTCATGGCAAACTTCCGTGAAAGACTCTAAAAGTGCATCACTCGCCAAGGCCGTCATTTGGACGACATTATTTACAAAACATAGATGGAAAAAAACTAGAATACACAAGCTTACAGAATACAAAATTATTTTTCAAATATCTCATTTCGTTTTTATTTACCAGCTCTTTCAAATGGGGAAATACTAATTGCCGCACCCTGTATAACGTTTCATTGCAAAATGTGGCCCATTAATTTTTTTTTTGTTTCTTTACCCAGCTTATCTAGTTATAATATTTGACTGGACCCAGGGGTCATGTCCCCTTGGACCCAAGCAGCAAGCAGAATGATAAATATTACGAGCCACATGTTCCAATACACCTAACGCCTACTTTACACACTTATCTCTACAATTCTGATTCTTAATAAAAATGAGGCCATAGCTATTCTCATATATTACTTACCCTTACCCTGGAAATACTATTTCATTGATAAGTGAATTTTGAATTGGATTATTTTATATTACTTTCACATTTATATATTAGTATGGATGTAACGTAGTCAAATAAGCATGCCGGGATATAGAGAAGGGCCCGGAGGCACGTGCCAGTTTTTTAAGCGGGCGGTTTTTTTTCCAATTTCATTATACGTCAAATGAATGGTGATCCGCTGTTTCTTTTATCCCATTGAGGGGGGGGGGGGCACGGGCCCCTAAATAACTCCCAATCCTGAGACTAAATAGAAATACGTAAATAAAAAAATCGTCGAAAATTCTGCCATTTCATGGCACTTTTTTTCGTCATCACGGTTATAAAATCGCTTATCACCCTTATGAAAGGTATTTGTGGTTAGCTCTACAGCTTTTAACAAATTAGGTACTGCCCAGGGCTCGAACACCGGGTATCTAGGTCACGAGTCCCTCCCTCTAAATTTTCTATTAGTGTGATTTTCTATATATTGTGTGATTGTGCCCCCCCCTCTCCTCCCAAAGCAAGAGGGCTATATCCGCGCATGCAAAAAAGATATTTGACTGGAATAAATTTCCATAAAGCTGGAAATTATTTTAATTAACGCTGGACATCCCGAATAAGAACAATCTAAGTTTGCGACGGTTTCTGAGGTGAGCTCAATTTTTAGGCTGCAAAATTTAGTTGCCGCTAATTTATGTTTTTGGCTTATAACATCCGAATTTATGAAAAACACCTACCCCCCCAGGGCCTTACACAAGATTGTTTTCCCGGGGGGGGGGGNTTTCTGGGGGGGGGGGGGTCCGAAGCATTGACAATCAAGCCAGAACTAACACCTGAAAATAATGATCATGGAAGGTGATGTTGTTTTTGTTGCTGCTGTTTTTTTTTTTTAATATTATAAGTCACGTGAAAAGTAGAGAATTTTCATAAAAAAAAAAAAC
>JAAEEI010002441.1:60279-71117 GCA_012654025.1 Pachypsylla venusta
TATATTTTTCCATTGTAAAACTCCTCCTGCTAGTTGAATTTCGCCGGTTTGGCACTTTTCTTTATCGATATTTATCACAGGCCCTGGGGTCGCCCCTCCCCAATAACTGAATCATCAGTTACCCCTGGGGGTTTATTATTAAATAAGTACCGATTTACCCCTCTCCCGACATGAAAATTTCAGCTGCCCCCCCCTAGGCCAGATGCTGGCTACGCCCTTGATCTAGGGTATCACCAACCAAGTAAAACCTCGCTGGACGTTGGATATTTCCAGTGATCTTACGGCAACTGGTGTATGTTCAGCAGAGTGCATTGAAATTTAGAACACTTTTCTATACACTTATATACAGGGTGTCCCAAAAGTCCGAGACCACCTGAATATCTTATGAACGGCTTTATGTGCAGTTATGAAATTTTGCATGGTATTATATCTCAAATTAAACCACCTGATGGTTTGACCAGTTTTTCAAGGGCAGGTCCCATGTGGCCCCCAGGGGGCACAACTTTTGTTTTGTAAATACGAACCCCCATATTGTGATACATTTTCAAAAAGACAATAGAATTAGAAGTACTTTGCAAAAAGAAATTACACGTCTAGCGTGTTTGGTTTCAAAATGGCGGCCATTTGAAATTTCCAAGAGTGTCTAAAACTAGGCGAATTATTTGCAATGGGATATTGAATGATTGCATAGGACACCAATGTCGAGGAACCTGTTTTTTAGACATAATTCGACTAGTTTTAGACACTTCGCCTACTTTTAGAAATAATTCGCCTAGTTTTAAACACTCTTGGAAGTCATATCTTGGAAATTTCAAATGGCCGCCTTTTTGAAACCAAACACGCTAGACATGTAAATTTTTTTGCAAAGTACTTCTAATCCTATTGTCCTTCTAAAAAATGTATCACAAGATGGGGATTCGTATTTAAAAAACAAAAGTTGGGCCGCCTGGGAGCCACATGAGACTTTCCCCTGAAAAATTGGTCACACCATCAGATGGTTTAATTTGGGATATAATACCATGTAAAATTTCAAAACTTCACATAAAGCCGTTCAAAAGATATTCAGATGGTCTAGGAATTTTGGGACACACTTGCACATACAGGAACAGAACAAATTGAATGGAGAATGAATACCTACAGTTTCATGTTTTTTTTTTGCGAATAGAGACGGACATTTCCAATGGGGCTCTTTGTTTGCACTAATTTTTAGTGCAAATATTGTCATTTGTCTCATTTATTTGATTCTTTAATTGAGAATCCTTGTTGAACCTAGGAAGAAATGTTAACCCTTTCCGTGTGAATATGTAATTTTTCACAGAAAAAAATATTTTTTTCCGCAATTAAAATCAGATGATTTTTAGAATTTTTTTGGCGGAAACCCCATTGCGCTAGCTTTAGTCAATCTCGAGATATAGGTTGTCCTATAAATAGGACATTCACATTCAGCGATTTAAAATACACATATGTAGATATTTTTTTTTTCTTCGAATTTTTATTTTTAATATATTAGTAGTACATACTTTAATTTGTTAGATAAGTCTTAGAAATTCAGAAAAAGTCAAGAGAGATTTTTTAAAAACAAAGGCCTCTTTTTAACGATAAATCTTTATGGTCTATTGCAAGAATCGATCCCGTGACCTTCAGTATTGTAATCTAGGACCTCGCTTTAAGACACCACGCCTCAAGGTTGTTCAAGGAAAAGGAAAATTAAATCCTTGATACATCATACATCGATGAAGAATCTATCCGAAAAAATTAAAAATACATGACTGTGTCCCGCAATTTTGCTATAGCTGAAAGCTGACAAGTACCAAAAAACCAATCTGTCAAACATTTGTGTCCTAATTTTAGGACAACTTTTTCACACAGAGTAGAGAACTATTTCCTTGTTGAAATATCAAAGTTTATGATTAAATATAGATAATAGAAGGGTTGTACTTAGCATTACAATCTTTAAAAACCGAAAAACTAAAAAAAAAACAGTTCATCATTTGGGGAACTAAACTAGTAGTAGAACGCAAAATTCTAATTTATTAAAAAACTTCAGAAATAATTTGTAAATAAAAGAATTTTTAAAAACAAACGAAGACAGCAGTACAGGTCTACGCTAACATACATTGAAACACAATCAAAGCACATAAACTACACAAAAATCCGTCAAACCGTTTTTAAGTTATATGTGTTTAAAAATGTGTCCTAAAATTAGGACAGTTTCACGCAAAGGGTTAATAAAATACTAGAAAATAAAAACAGAAAGACTTTTTTTTCCTAGAAAAAAATATTGTTTCTTTCTTTTATTTGAAAAAAAAATATAAAACTAAAAAATAATATAATTTAACATTTTGATTTTCAATATTACACATTTTAGGTAGGTAGGTAAAATAAAGAGTGCGGCATATGACAGACAATCCTGGACAGGAAAAATCCCAAATCCACTGAATATATATTACGAGGAAAGAATGTATGAGTTGAAAACGCTAGACACTTTTGAAATGAATTAGGGTCTTAGCTTTGAATATATATTACGAGGAAAGAATGTATGAGTTGAAAACGCTAGACACTTTTGAAATGAATTAGGGTCTTAGCTTTCGCGTCGAGAATTTGAATGTACAGTGCCGGATCCTACAGACTTTTAAGGGGAAAACATCAACCTAGCGTTAATAATAATTATTCAGCTAGCTAAACCAAACGTTCTTCTTGATTGCAAGCGTTGAAATGAAACAATAAAAATATTTCAACTCAAAGATCAAAATAAATGAGCGACGCACGGAGAAGAGTCCAAAGATCTTTTCACGAACCCAGCACTGATATTTTTAATTAAAAATGTAAACAAAGATTCTGATGGCGGTAAATTTTAATTTTTTTGAAAATTTAAATCGATTTTTAAGTGGCGATAAAAAACATTTTAAAAGAATGAAAACCCTCTAAAACACCATAATTAGATATAAACCATCAATGATATACGAAAAAAATAATATTTAAGTAATTAATAAACGAAAACAATAAAAAAAATTAAAAATGGGTCCAACGAGGAAAAAAAATAATGTCCGCCATTCCAAAGAGGTGTTAAGACCCTAATTTTACAAAAAGTGTCTCACGATTTTTGTATAGAGCTGATACCTTACATTTCTTCCTGGTAATATATATTCAATGTTTTAATCCCATGATATCATTAATATTTTTCCCCTTTTTAATCATTTTCAAAAAGTGTCGTGCTCAAGCAATATTACTCATCAAGGCATGGCCGTAAAAACGTTTCTTAACATGTCCGGAGGGGTTAAAATATGTCAATAAAGCTAACAAGTAAATATAAAAAGTTAAAAACAAAACAAAAGAGGCGGCCGGAGAGATGGAGAGATATTGCAAATTGCAAGCCGCAAATTGGAAAAATCCCGCGTGTTCGAAAATCCCTCGTGTTCGAAAATCCCTCGTTTCTTGTTCAGGATTCACTGCCAGGTGCCACTTTCGTAAAATAAAAATGGATCTAATATAAAATATAAAATAATTATAACTATACTATATACGAGTAAGTAGATTGGATGGCGTACAGAGAGTTGACATAAAAGGAAATCGTATCACACTGACCAAAAGATGGGGCTCCAAAGAATTTCTTTTAATAAGAAAACATATCAATCTCAAAACAAATCCTATTTTCATTTAAATTTAAAAAATGTTAATATTAATTACGGATCAAATCTTGGGGGAAAAAGTATACATAGTTTTTCCCAATCAAATCTTGGGGGAAACAGTGCACATAGTTTTTCCCAATCAAATCTTGGGGGAAACAGTACACATAGTTTTTCGCAATCAAATCTTGGGGGAAACAGTACACATAATTTTTCGCAATCAAATCTTGGGGGAAACAGTACACATAATTTTTCGCAATCAAATCTTGGGGAAAACAGTATACATATTATATTTCCCAATGCTGAAGAAAGATATCCTGATGCGTAATGTGAAGTGAAAATTTCCATAAAAAAATTGAGCATTCTAAAGTCTCATTTACACTGCCCGAGCATTCTTCGCGAACAGAGGTGACGAAAGAGCATTCGTTCGAGGCTCAGGCAGTGTAAACAGTAGAATTGTTTTTTTTTCATTTTTTTATTGAGAATTGTTTTTTTTATAAATAGGTCTACAATTTTATTTTTGGGTAGCGCTTTTCAAAATGTTTGGTAACCATTGGTTTAACTGCCGGCAATAATTAAGGGTCATTCCTCTTGAAATATTCATCGCAGATTAAGTTTATTGAGAATTGTTTTTTTTATAAATAGGTGTACAATTTTATTTTTGGGTGGCGCTTTTCAAAATGTTTGGTAACCATTGGTTTAACTGCCGGCAATAATTAAGGGTCATTCCTCTTGAAATATTCATCGCAGATTATAGAAAAACTTTATGCAATACTAGCAGGATACGCCCGCTTCGCTTGGCGCCTTAGAGGCATGGCCGTTTATAGTTTCAACCCCAAAAGTAGCCTATGTCCTTCCCTAAAGTTTAGTCTATCTCCATACCAAATTTCATCAAAATCGGTTCAGTAGTTTAAGCGTGAAAGCGTAACATACATACAGACAGACAGATAGACAGACAGAGTTACTTTCGCATTTATAATATTAGTATGGATTGTCTGTTAGTTGATTATTTTTTTTTTGTAAAAATGTCTACAATTTTATTTTTGGGTGGCGCTTTTCAAAATGTTTGATAACCATTGGTTTAACTGCTGGCAATAATTAAGGGTCATTTCCTCTTGAAAGATTCATCGCAGATTATAGAAAAACTTTATGCAAGATAGTGTGCTTTCCAAAAACAGAAAAGTAATCGGGTAAAAAAACAGTAATCGGGGTGTGACTGTCTGAGTGCACTCGAAGACTCTAAAAGTAACAAAGAACACTCGACATTCACGAATACTCTAAAAAACGCTTTCTAACGCCTACAAACCCACATTTAGTTAGTAACGTAAAATAAAATAAAACAAGTATACAGATCGGTGGTTAATGAGTAATGTCTTAAAATTAAGAAAACAAGTGTTCAAATATTTTACATATAATGACAATCGTACTTTGGAAAGCGACAACAAGCCGACGCTACTAGGAGTTTAAGGTACTGCAAACGACTTCGAGCAACAAATTCAACTTAACGAGTTTTTGAAGCTTGCAAGATGTAGTTATTGTAGCAACAATCATGAGTCAAAGAAGACTAAAGTCAATGATATTGATGAAATTTACTAAAATCAATGATATTGATGAAATTTACTAAAATCAATGATATTGATGAAATTTACTAAAATCAATGATATTGATGAAATTTCTTTCATCGAAAAATCATCACCATCGGAAAGAATGAGGATGATTGCCGTGAGACGAAGTGGGTCATTGATATTGATGAAATTTACTTTCATCACGGAAAATCATCACCATCGGAAAAAATAAGGATGATTGCCGTGAGACGAAGTGGGTCAATGATATTGATGAAATTTTCTTTCATCACGGAAAATCATCACCATCGGAAAAAATGAGGATGATTGCCGTGAGACGAAGTGGGTCAATGATATTGATGAAATTTTATTTCATCACGGAAAATCATCACCATCGGAAAAAATGAGTATGATTGCCGTGAGACGAAGTGGGTCAATGATATTGATGAAATTTTATTTCATCACGGAAAATCATCACCATCGGAAAAAATGAGGATGATTGCCGTGAGACGAAGTGGGTCATTGATATTGATGAAATTTTCTTTCATCACGGAAAATCATCACCATCGGAAAAAATGAGAATGATTGCCGTGAGACGAAGTGGGTCAATGATATTGATGAAATGGTCTTTCATCACGGAAAATCATCACCATCGGAAAAAATGAGGATGATTGCCGTGAGACGAAGTAGGTCAATGATATTGATGAAATTTTCTTTCATCACGGAAAATCATCACCATCAGAAAAAATGAGGATGATTGCCGTGAGACGAAGTGGGTCAATGATATTGATGAAATTGTCTTTCATCACGGAAAATCATCACCATCGGAAAAAATGAGAATGATTGCTGTGAGACGAAGTGGGTCAATGATATTGATGAAATTTTCTTTCATCACGGAAAATCATCACCATCGGAAAGAATGAGGATGATTGCCGTGAGACGAAGTGGGTCAATGATATTGATGAAATTTTCTTTCATCACGGAAAATCATTACCATCGGAAAAAATAAGGATGATTGCCGTGAGACGAAGTAGGTCAATGATATTGATGAAATTTTCTTTCATCACGGAAAATCATCACCATCGGAAAGAATAAGGATGATTGCCGTGAGACGAAGTGGGTCAATGATATTGATGAAATTTTCTTTCATCACGGAAAATCATCACCATCGGAAAAAATAAGGATGATTGCCGTGAGACGAAATAGGTCAATGATATTGATGAAATTTTCTTTCATCACGGAAAATCATCACCATCGGAAAAAATGAGGATGATTGCCGTGAGACGAAGTGGGTCAATAATATTGATGAAATTTTCTTTCATCACGGAAAATCATCACCATCGGAAAAAATGAGGATGATTGCTGTGAGACGAAGTGGGTCAATGATATTGATGAAATTGTCTTTCATCACAGAAAATCATCAGTATCGCGAAAAATGAGGATGATTGCCGTGGGGTGTCTTTTGGTTTGTACTGCTGTATTGATGGTCTTTGGTCAAATATTGTTGAATGCTTGGATTGCCCTGAAACGTAGAACCAACCATTTGAGGACAGCAGTTGTTCTCATTAGTGTGAGCTTGGAGTCGCACGTAGTCACTTCCACTCAGTGATCTTTAACTATTAGTAAAATATTTAGCATTAAATTATCAAAGTGCTGTCATTTTGTAAAACAAAACATAGAAAGGTAAAAAAAAAAAAAAAAAAAAAAATTGGGATAGTAAATCCATAATGTGGAAGATAAAATACATTATCTTCACTTGACTGTACAACAGACTGTTTTGCAGCCAAGTGAAGATACACAGAATTTTATCAACCTAATCAACATAAATGTAGAAAGATATAAAAATAAATTGGGATACTCAGTAAAACCATAATGTGGAAGATAAAATACATTATCTTCACTTGACTGTACAACAGACTGTTTGTAGTCAAGTGAAGATATACAGAATTTTATCAACCTAATCAACAAAAATGTAGAAAGATATAAAAATAAATTGGGATACTCGGTAAAACCATAATGTGGAAGATAAAATACATTATCTTCACTTGACTGTACAACAGACTGTTTTGCAGTCAAGTGAAGATATACAGAATTTTATCAACCTAATCAAAAAAATTAGGGGGTCCCAAAAGTTCGAGACCACCTGTATATATTTTGAAAGGCTTACGGTGGAATTCTGAAATTTTGCATGGTATTATATCCCAAATTAAACCACCTGATGGTGTGACCAATTTTTCAGGGACGGGTCCCATGTGGCCCCCAGGGAGTCCAACTTTTGTTTTTTAAATACGGACCCCCATCTTGTGGTACATTTTCAAAAAGAAAATAGAATTAGAAGTACTTTGCAAAAAAATTTACACGGCTAGCGTGTTTTTTTTTCAAATGGTGGCTATTTGAAATTTCCAAGTGTCAAAAACTAGGCGAAGTGTCTAAAACAAGTCGAATTATGCCAAAAAAAACAGGTTCCTCAACATTGGTGTCCTATGCAATCATTCAATATCCCATTGCAAAAAATTCGCCCAGTTTTAGACACTCTTGGAAGTCATATCTTGGAAATTTCAAATGGCCGCCATTTTGAAACCAAACAGGCTAGACGTGTAATTTTTTTGCAAAGTACTTCTAATTCTATTGCCTTTCTGAAAATGTATCACAAGAGGGGGGTTCGTATTTAAAAAACAAAAGTTAGACCCCCAGGGTGACACATGGGACCCGCCCCTAAAATATTGGTCACACCATCAGGTGGTTTAATTTGGGGTATAATACCATGCAAAATTTCAAAACTCCACATAAAGCTGTCCAAAAGATATCCAGACGATCTCGGACTTTTGGGACACCCTGTATATGTAGAAAGATGTTCTGTACATCAAAAGATTTGTACTGTTAAGACCTTTTGAAAAAATTGAGGGGGGAGGGCGTTCTATTGAAGTAATAAAATCGATTTCCCGAGTGACCCTGAGTTTAAGTGCAGCTCCAAAACAATTCTTTTTAAATATATAACGCAATAAAATTCATACAAGTTTTTAGTTTCGTCCTGTACATAAGGCGCACGTGTCAAGAAGAAGAAAATCGTGCCTTCGCTTAAACATAAAATTCTAAAAATACTTCAAAAAATAAGAATCCCCATATGTTGTGTAGCTCGTAATGAGCTCCCAGAGTATCTCCCACTAATGAGAATTCCTGAGTATATACATTTTTTAGAACAATTTTTTTTTTTTCAATCTTAAGCAGGTGGAAGTGGAATGGACTATATTTATAAGAGAAAGAAAAAAAAAAAAAACGNTGTTATTTTTTTTTTTTTTCGTGACGATTCCAAAGGTTCATTATTGAAAATAATAAACCAAAAAAAAAAATAACGGAAAGAAAAAAAAAAAAATCTGGTGTGAATATCACACGACTTTCCATATTTATATAAAAAGAAGAAGAAGAAAGTATTGTAATAGGCTGAGATTTTAGATCTCGAGTTTTCAAAGCCGAAAATATGTTTTGAGGTCCCAGAGTTGTAAAATTTAACTTTAACCCGAAAAAGGTTTTCATCTCGGACAGACCAACCCATTACTCTTTGTAACACTACTCACATTGCGGTCCATAAACGACCAAAATATAATTTGGGTCGCAAATTAACACAGCGGGAGGCATTATAGACTGTGCCCAACAAACAACGACATAAATTTTATTACAGGGTGTCTACCAAATCGTCAAAGTGAAATTCCCTGACTTTTCCAGGTTTTTCAGTCTACATTTCCAGATTTTCCAGTGTACTTTTTCAAGATTTTGTCTCCCCCATCTGACTTCAAAAAGCACAATATTGGGGCCCAGGGCCCCCAAAAACTATACAGCAAATTTCCTTCATACCCTAAACATGTATACCAAAATTTTAGAGGAAAACTATAATAAGCGCCGCAGCCGAAATTTTTCAGGAAAACCATGTTCACGCATAAAATTGGCCATTGAGATAAAAAAAAACTCAATTTGAAAAATCCCCTGACTTTTGGCGTTTTTTCCTAAATTCCCTGACAATTCCAGGATTTCCAGTCTGGTAGACACCTTGTATTATATACCAAAATCGATAATTTTTTTGCCTCTATCGTTCACGATATTGGAGTGCACACCCAATCTGCTGATATGGTACACTAGCGCTGTGTACCTCCACCGCATGGGTTTCCCCACTGTCTGTTCTATTCATTATGCTTAACCATTCATAAGAAAACTAAAAATAATAAAATATATTTTGATTTTAGGTATAAATATGGCACTTCCCTTTTGACAGAATAAATATAAAAACTAATTAATTAAAAGTAATAATAAAATAGGAAGTTCCCATCAAAACGCAAGATTTTAGCTCGTACTCGTAATACCATTCACTTGGATTAGTAGCTCGTAATACCAATCACTTGGATTAGTAGCTCGTAATACTAATCACTCGGATTAGTCGCTCGTAATACCATTCACCTGGATTACTAGCTCGTAATACCATTCATCTGGATTACTAGCTCGTAATACCAATCACTTGGATTAGTAGCTCGTAATACCATTCACTTGGATTGCTAGCTCGTAATACCAATCACTTGGATTACTAGCTCGTAATACCAATCACTTGGATTAGTAGCTCGTAATACCATTCACTTGGATTACTAGCTCGTAATACCAATCACTTGGATTAGTAGCTCGTAATACCAATCACTTGGATTAGTAGCTCATAATACCAATCACTTGGATTAGTCGCTCGTAATACCATTCACCTGGATTACTAGCTCGTAATACCATTCATCTGGATTACTAGCTCGTAATACCAATCACTTGGATTAGTAGCTCGTACTTGTAATACCATTCACTTGGATTAGTAGCTCGTAATACCATTCACTTGGATTAGTAGCTCGTAATACCATGAGCTTGCAGTCACTTCCAAAGGAGAATCGTCCTTAAATTCAACAGCCAAACAATTGAACAATGTCAATGTAAGTAGATAGTTTCCAGCAAATGGAGGGTAAAACCTCCACTTGAATGATCATTAGATGTTAAACAAACGTTAAGCGGAAAAAACAATGATGAACATGGTGGTTAAGACCCTTTGACTGGTAGAAAAAAGGTTCTGACTTCAAATCCCAGGCTTTTTTTGTTTGTTTTTTAATTAAAAAAAAAACTTATGCCTCGGAACCGCTTTCGCATTACTTCGGAGCACTCCTTTTTACAGCCATGCCATTCCGAAAACGAGAAAATTCGATCAGAATATTTTCACTCCGGACGGGATTTTAATCCACAATCTCCGAACCAAAAGTCAATGCTCTGAACAACTCGGCCACGGAGATCGGCAGGAATTCAAATCCCATGGAATTTTATCCTCAATCATAAATTTGACATATTTACATCGTAATAATGGTACCCAAATAATTGCCGACCGAAAGCTCTTATCAGTCCTATTCGAGCAGTATAAATTAGGGATGGGATTTTCGACTCACATGAGTCGACTCGACTCCTCAATATGAGTCGACTCTCGATCTCGACTCCTTTCGAGTGCTAATTTTAAAAACAACTTATTTGATCAGAAAGACATAATAAAATCAATTGACAGAAGTGGTATCTACCAAATAAACGTCCCCAACTTCGGTGAATACATTAAAAAGATATCACAATTAATCGTTATCAGAAAAAA